>VWZK01021393.1:0-95078 GCA_013396935.1 Baryphthengus martii
CAGCAGAGCTACAGTGAGCTGCCCTTCAAACTTCCCTGCTCGCCCTGCCGCGCCACGCTCCTAGTCGCCTACGCTCCCTGAGCTCCGTTTAAGTCTCCCGCGGTTGGTCCTGGCACCGCCCCCGCCGCTGAGCGCCTCGCTGCCTGCGAAATGGCGGAGCGGCCGGAGTCACCGCGTTTTAAATCACCCGCGGCTTCCCAGCAACGCCCCCCCGTCGGCGTCACTCTCCCGAGCACGCCCGCGAGAGGTGCAGCGTCCGCCGCTCCTCGCTGTCTCTCTGGGCCTTCCCGCGTCGAGGAAACCCCCTGTTCAAAAGAAAAACGCAAGCGCCGCCGAGCTCGTCGGTGCCGGAGCCGGCCACGCGGTCTTGCTGCCTCGCTGCCTGCGAAAATGAAACTTTTAACATCACACTAAGCTTTTGCAAATGTCCAGGATGTTACCAGGTACTTTTGGTTCATCACAAGAAGCATTAAGACTTTCAAGTTTGCTTAGAGGTGATGATTAGCAATGAACACAGTAAAGTCTAATGTTTCTGATACCTCTAAAAATACATAGTCCTGGTACTACATCGCTAAAGAATGATGAGGCATTGGTTCATTCCACAGATCTGAGGAAGACTATTTTCCATCTTCCTAACAAAAATTGGAATTTATTAGATTTAAATCAATTTTAACTGGGAGTCACCAGAAATAGCTGGTGAAAATCATACTATCTTAAAGTTTTCAGTCAGAACAAATCTTAGAAATACATTTTTGGCATTTTCTAAATTGATTTTACTGTTTTTCAGTGAACTTCATTTCACAAGACAAAGACTAAACTGTATTTAAATCTAAATATTGATTTATCTTTTCCATGAGTTGTGCTAAGAGCTTTTCTCCTGAAATTGAGTGAGCTTCACACTGCTCAGAAAACAGTGTCAGGAATTAAGACAATGACAGGTCAGTAGATGTGATCCCAAATGGAACTGTGAGAGTCCAGATGGCAGATGTAAAAGTTCTTCTTTTCCCATAAAAAATCTCTTTAGTCATCTATGGAAAGCATGAAATCTTTGAGTCAGGAGAGACAGAGACTGTTTTATCAAGCTTCACAAAACTGTAACATACAGAAGCTGATCAGTATAATAGACAAATAAATAATTGTAAAACCTTAGATGAAGTAATTTGATTGGGATAAGGATTACTGTCTGATAATCACCGTGCAACATTTCTCAGATTCTTGGACAGGACTAATAAAGATGTCAGGGTATGATCATTCTTTCTAGACCATTTTCCTTGCTCTTCCTCCCTTTTCCCTTCTCATTTTCATCCTAGCCCAGACTGGCTGTATAAGGGAAATGGCAATGCCAGCGGGTTGCGGGAGGATCGGCACAGAGGTGCACAGATAAGACACAGGGAGGACAAGTCAATAAGGGACAAACCATTTGAGATACAAAATATTACGTGGAGAGAAATAGGCTGTATTGACTGTCATCGCCGCTTATAGCTATTATCAGGACAGTGATAGCAGCACCTTTAGGGAGAAAGTGAGGCTAAATTGCTATAAAAGAAAAGAATATTTCAGTTCTGAAAGCTCTAAGAACCACAGTCCTAGCAGATTTATCCTGTAGATATAAAATGGCTTTCCATATCCAAGTTTAGCATCTTGGACTAGTTCTATTGTCAGTGGAAAAAATGTGGTGAGTTAAGCAGCTCCAGTGGACAATCCATTTCAGACATGTAACTCAGGTGAACAGAGTAATTCACAGCAGATGTCACAAATTATATCTATTTCTCACCATGGTCTGTAATGAGATCTGAAGATTTGGTTCAGATTTCAGTGACCAAATTCAGGTGTGTCAGGGTAAGAGGAATCCCACCCACATTAACCTTGCAAAAAATTCTCAGTTGTTTAATCCAAGTGTAAAGCACTTTGATTAAGTTAAATTACTGACTTCTAAACAACTCAGTTTGTACTATTTTCATGCTGATTTTTTTTTCCCCAAAGTGTACTTAGAAACTAACAAGCTTTAAATCAACCTCACACATTTAAGAGCATTATATTTTGCAGTATGAACATTAGTTA
Organism: Baryphthengus martii; assembly: GCA_013396935.1. Classification (NCBI taxonomy): domain Eukaryota; kingdom Metazoa; phylum Chordata; class Aves; order Coraciiformes; family Momotidae; genus Baryphthengus; species Baryphthengus martii. Next base: position 2,062 of record VWZK01021393.1, read on the forward strand.
TTGCTGAAATATCAATCAGCTGAAGGACTTCTGACTTTCAGAAGCAAAGCTCTAAGTAGGTCACTTCCTGATTTGCAGCAATCTCCTCCTGATTGCAGAGCACTTAATTTTATTAAGAGGTCACTATTTCAAATAACTTCCACAATTCAATATTTTCTAAGGATTCATTGGACATAACACAACAGTCATCTTTCCAGACCACTCATATATATCACACAGCTTCTTTACATTTTAAAATTTCATATCAGTTAAGAGTTCCTCCTTTCTCCTCTCACCAGGGTACCTAATAGCTATTTCAATTTTCTTTCTGGCTGCCACTTCCCATCATGGTACCACTTGCTATGTTAATCAATGTGGAATTCCTGGAAGAAATAACCTGGAAAATTCTAATTTCGTATTTATTTTAGGACCTTGTCTGAGATCATTTCTGGTTGTGATCCAAACTTCACTACCTCTTGTAAAATTACTGAAAGGTATTGCTCAAATATGCAGCACCTCCACCCTTACTTCCATTACCAAGTTGGTCTGCTGGCACATGTGATCTGTCAGCCAATGTTAATCATACCACCATCTTTCTACAGTATCCTGACTTTTGGTTTGCAATGTATCAAACACTTTACTCAAAAAAAAAGATGGATTACATCCACCATATGTTTTACCCACCCAGCCTGTAATATTGAGCATCTACATTTTTTGGTCGGACATGATTAATGTCTGAAACTCATGGTGCTTATTGCTCAGCAGGTTTATTTCCTCAAAATACTTATTTTTACAGCCCCCTGCTACTCATTCTAGACTGCTGAAGTCAAGCTAAGTGCACACTGATTTCCCAGGTGGTCTTAAACATCCATGGCGCTATTTCCACTCAAATAGCTCCTTACTCATTTTCCAAGAGTATTTTTCTCCAGCTTGTGCTTTGCACTATATATGGCACTTTGCAGAATTAGACACAATCACTGTTTTCCTCAAAGAGCTTAAAATTCAGAGGTTTCATCTGGTGAGTCAGTATAAATGTTCTGTAGCCACATTTCTATCAGAACATTAGGGTAAATTATAGAAGGCAAGCTGGTGATTCAAATAAAGACAGAGAGAACTGAAGCCATTTGCAAATGAAAAGTGTTCCCAGTTTTAGATACCAACAGAGTTTGAACGAGAGAGTGAAAAAGCACATAAGATAGCGGATGCGTGAGGATCAGCATTGGAGTGGTAGGCGAAAGGAATGAATTTCAGCTGGCATTCAAACTAAAATAACCTTCATCCCTGGAAGATGGGGATTATAGGAGGGTGGCAGATGGAGAAGAGCAGTGGAGGAGGGAGGCAGGAAAAAAACTACATAATCATTAGTCAAAAAATTTGATGAACCAAAAGCCAGAAAACCAAATTAGCTAAGATGAAGTCAGGCCTTAAGCTGTGCAGCACCCTTGACAGCAGAGAAAGAATTTAAATCTGCGAACGATAGATGCAGAAATGTGCCAAAGAAGCTGGAGATGGAAGAGACAAATAGGCAAAACAGTGAAAAAGAGTTTTACTGTCACTCTTGGTCTAGAATGGAGAAAATTAGCCACAGAAGGAGAAGCAGGGAAAAAGAGAAAAGGAGATAGCCGTGGTGCAAAGGAAAACATGGATCTCAATACTATCAAGGCAAATACTGCATAATTTGGAAAGGACCTGAGCGTGATTTAGCGTTCTTCATTGCAGTCCCTTGCTTTAATCACACTCCAACTCTGTTCCTCAGAGTCAAATAACCTATATTATTGGCAGAACCCACCATTCTCTCGGCACTCAACCTCATGGGTAGTCACTAGGCTTAACATCGTGCTCAGGTCAGCTGTTTGCAGGCTCTCCATGGGGTGAGACGCTCACACCTTACAGCCACCTAACCATGTCACTGCCTGCCTGTCACACCCTGGAGGACAGGCTCCGACCATGCCTGGCCAATATAAAGAGAGGAGCTTGGGTGTACTTGGGACTCCATGTTGTGAGCATCCATCAGTAAAATTATACTGAAGCCAAGGGGTTGCATTATCTTATCCCAGTACAGCTCTCCAGACAGAGTTCAGTAGTAATTTTAAGTTTCTTTTGTTTCTATGCGTCTATGAGGAGCCTTTTTTAATTTTTTTTCTGAAATAAAATACTGTGCCTCTTCCCTTTTCAGATCCATTCTTTCAGACAAATAAAGACTGTAAGTAAACAACAGCAAACATAGTCAAGTGTACTCCTGAATAGCAAAGAGCAGCTTTGCCAGTTGTAATTACACTTTGTCTATAAACTTATTTTCCTTTCTTGCTGGATCATGCCATTCTTTGTTAAGGAACTGCAGTGATCTGAAAGTTAGTGAGCCATTAGCAGAGAGGAAGATTGTTGTTTCCCAAGGCTTTGCTAACAAGTATACACAGAGAGCAGTAGACCTTTGCCTAAGAAGCAGGATGAGACCTACGCTTACAAAGGTGTATCAGCAGACACCAAATAACCATCATGTTTATATAGGAGCCCACAGTGACTTACTGCCTGCCTTACAGATAGAATGCCTCTTTTACCACCCCATAGTGACGGCTGAATGGTGCATTGCACTTCTCAGTAAAGATGGATTTGTTGATTATCTCTAGACTCCATGGTTTTGATATCTACTGTGAGCTACTGAGGATACCACTGTAGCCAGAGGAACTATGTTGACCCAAATCACCTGTATTCTCAATCAATCTTTTTTTTTCACGGTGCTCATTCCTAGCACTGTGCAGCTGCCACGTACTCTGTGCTATATTGTCATCACATGAAGGATGTGTTCTTGGTCTGGGGATAGCAGTGATTCTTAGCAAGCTGGGTTCAGCAGCCTGCTGTGATCAGCAACACTCTTAGGCAGTAATGGCCATGGACTGGGAATCAAACAGAGGTTTGGTCCAGCCAGGCACCAGGGCTTGCTACTGCCTTTGTCCATTTTTGTAGCCCATTGCATCTGACAGTTCAACTCTGGATCCTACATTTCTGTTACCCATATCCCTTCCTAAGGCAGAAATTATTAGTGCTATTCATGTCTCTCTTCTTCATGGAAGTAAAACCTTTGCAATGTCAGTCCTGTGCAACAAGAAATTAATCTGATTTAATTAAGATATATGAAGGAGTTTAAAAACAGTAAGAGATCTGCATCCGTTTGGAAAAGATTTTTGGTTCTGTTTTTTGACTAATATACTAGCACTCAAATTCAGGAATCAATTCCTCATTGTGGTGGATTCTACACATCCTCTGCATAGGTTCTGCAGAGAATTATCAGGTAACTGGAAGGAAGGAGAGGAGATATGATCTATCCACTTCGTTGATGAGCTATCTCAATTTGTTCTGATCTTCTGTTTGTTTGTATGTTTAATGTGAAAGCTAGAAATTTTGCCTTAATGACAAATAGCTTTCACCTAGTTTCCTTCCCAGTGAATTCATTTAAATACCCTAGCATCGCTTTGTTAAGCCACAGGAAAGATATGACTGGTTCTGCAGAAGTGCCCTCCGAACAAAGGAGTCCTTGATAGCTCACTGAGCAGGTAAATTGACATTGTTGTATCTGCAGATCAGCAAAGGGAAGCTCAGCTTTCCCAAGTGAGCTCAGCCAGGGAGTTCTGCAAAGGCCAGAGCCCTGTCCTGTCTTTTCTGAACTTCCTGGAAGGAAATAAAAACACATTAACCTTTTGCTGCTGTAGAGAGTTATTTTTACTGGAGCACTTCCCTTTCCTCTTGTCATCTAATTCAGTTGTCCTGAACAAAACATGCAACAGAATTCTCCTGCTCAGATCTGAAGCCCACAGCAGACAACTCCACTTTTCAAGATCAGTGACAACATCTAATAATGGGTAAATCTCTGTTTCACAGGAGAGAATTCTCAGGGACAATACAAGAATCAGAATTATTTAATCATGTGCCAAACTAAAGCATGTTTGTGCAACCTGCTGTCCAAAGCATGTATTAGAATAGACATCACAAGAAATTAGTATCTACACCCAGGCACCATTCTGCTGCCCGTAGAAGAAATACAAGACAAAGAGTAGCTAATGTTAGCAATATTCTTTACAATGAAATGCACAGTGAAGAGCTGCATCAGCAGATATGAAGAGCTGAGAACACAATGCACAGACATCTGTCTTGCCCTCCTCAAGCAGGTAGAGAAAGAGAAAAAAGAGTGTGTAGCAAAGAGTGCTAGCAACAGACTTAGCTTTTTTATTAACCATATGTTCCAAAAAGCAGAGCACTTTCTGAATAACTCTGGTTAAAAAACAACTGAAATATTAAATGCTTGGTATCAAAGAAAAAGGTGGAGGCTTTTTTTTCCTCCTTGAGAGCAGCCCTAATTCCAGAAATACTAAACAGTCTCTACTTTCTCCATAGTGCTTACACTCTAGTGCTGATGGTCAGAACATTTTGTCTCCTCTGGTTACAGGCTGCTTCTCCTCCAAAGGACACTGCAGTCTACCACGAAGCAAGACCTTGTGCAGCTCTGGTGTTCCTGGCTGAAGCACTCAACAGGGATCACAACTGCTTGCCAGTGGGGAGCACAAGCTGCTAAGCAGTAGGGAAGAGCACACATGCTGAGTCTAGGCAGGACACTCATCACACGGTATAGTGAGTCCCCCTTTTCCTGAAGCACTATCCTTGAAAGCTTAGGGTGTAAAGCCTCAAGAGTAGATACAATCAAGAACCGTGTATGGATATGAATGTTACGATAGGACCCTCCTCAATCATCTAACGAAGGTCTTGGCGGTCTGGGGAGGTCCCTGCTGACTGGAAGCTAGCCAACATTATTCCAATTTACAAAAGGGGTGTGAAGGAAGATCTGGGAAACTACAGAACTATTAGTCTAACCTCAGGTCCTGAAAAAAATTATGGAGAATATAGTGGGTAATTTTGAAAGGCATTTAAAGAATAATGCAATCATCAGGCACAGCCAACACGGGTTCACAAAGGGAAAGTCCTGTTTAACTAATTTGATATCCTTCTATAACTCCTCTCCTCAGCTCTTCTCTCTCCTCTCTGCAGACTTTTCCATTCCTCAGAAATCAAAAGCATGCTACCATATGCTAGCAACGCTTTGCATTCTTGTAACACTTGCTGTCAGAGAGTTCAAGGACTTCAAAAGACTTCAGAAACTGAAAAATGCTTGTAGGAACCTTACAAAGGTAAGGAAATAGAAACTCAGAGCAGACAATTAACTACCTAAGGATAGGAGAGAAACAAAGAGGGGTAGCTACTCCTGTGCTTCTGGATCATCATTGAGCAATCCATATAAGCAGATGGTAATCGATCTTTTAGTTACCACTCCAGCTGTCTTCAGAGTGGAACTGAAATTAGCAAGTGCTTAAATACATTTACTGTCTGAATGGATTCTCTGTGACGCTCTACACCTCTTTGGGAACATCCAGAGCAGAAGAAAGCACCACATCAATACAGCTGAAGTGAAAGCTAAATATGTATTGTTTTATTGTCAGATACCCCAATATTAATTCAGTGCTAGTCAAAGATACCTGCAAATCTACTTTAGGAAGAGCTTTTCAGTTTATGCATTTTGGGGTACTAGCCAAGGTAAAAAAAAAAATATCATCCAGTGCATCAACACCTACCAGCAAGGCGATAAAAGAGGAAACAAATTGGCAAACACAAACTACAATTCAGGCATTATCATAAAGGAGCAGCAAATTCAGCTAAAGATCTTCTTCACTTCAGCCTTTCAAAAGGGAAGGGACATCTCCTCTGTTAACAGCCTGAGGAGAACCCATCTCACTTCAGATGGAGATGCTGTTTTGCTTTCAATATTTCTACTTTACTGTGTTTTCTGTGAAAGATGGTAGAAAAGTGAATTATGCAGCAGTACTAGGCATGGCACTTTACGTTTGAAACGTTCAGGCAGAAAAATAATGTTCTTTTTTTAATAACATACTTCTTAAACTTGGAGGGAGTTTACATTTCAGAGAGAATGCAACTTGGAGAAAGTAAAAATTTCTTAGTTTAAACGCTCATTGCAGGTTTAGCATTTCTCTAATATTGTTTCTAATAGTAACCTCATTAATTTAACTCTGTAGGATGTTAGTGCAAAGCATCTTTTGCTAACAGTCGACTCACAGATAGGTCGATTCTGTATTTGTAAAATGCCCTATGCTGTGCAAAAAATCATTTTTTTATTTGCATTTTTATATCCTACTTAGGTTCCTTTATTGTCATTGCTAGTAATGTTCTTTTCATCTTTCATGTGTTCCCTTCACTTCTACTTAGTAAGCATCTGGTGTTTCTTCAAAATAAATTTATCCTTAATACTTAATAACAGTATCCTGCATTTGACCTTCAGATGCAACACATTTTGTCTTTAAAAAAGAGAAAAACACTGCTGCCTATATCATTCCCTACTCCCTGGCCCTTTCTTTTTTTTTTTTTCCCATCACAATGACATCATGGCCTGTGTTATACACACTCTTCAAATAGTCATAATTATTTTCCATTTTCTTCTCTACTGTCATGTCTTATGTAATTGCCTTATGGAGATGCACTCACTCAACATCTCTCTCTGAAGTATTGTTTCTGTTTGACATGAAGGATGTTGAAGTTAGCCTTAGTCCCAGGAATCATGGCAACAGTACACACACAGAGCAAGCAAGATTAGAGATGTGTGTAAACCACAAGCAAAGACTCCTAAGCATGTCTGCACCACACCAAACCAAACCCCTCCTTCGCTTAGTCTCTACTCAGGGCTTGTATCATGAGCCTCAGAAAAGGGGACAAGAAAGCAAGTGAGTATAGAATAAACCAAGTGTTACAGACCTGAAGTTTCTACAAACTGCAGTTTAGGGACTTTCCAAGCTATAGGCTTTGCGCAACACTGTAAATAGTTATTTCATGGGCATTTTTTTCACCATTAATTCCCCTGCTTACTTTTTTGAGCCTATACATATTTTCATTCTCCACAATGTCTCATAGTTGTAAGTTCCACACTCACCCACTACAAAACGCTAGATAAACTTCACCCAGGTGGGCCAAGAAGTTAAGAGAAAGTGCTCACATTGCTTCACATACTTAAATGGAAAAGGTATTTCTATTAGTGAGGACCTTAGGACCTGCTATTTCTGTGGTATCCTAAATGGTTTTTTTTTCAAAATAATCTAAAGAAAAGCTAGGAAATACTTCAGTGAAATGCCCAGTTGAATTGTAGCAGGTCAGACAGGGTAGAAGTAAAGCTTTTTTTACCTTTTAGTTTCACCTTCACAGAACAGTAAAAATCCACTGTAAATTACGTTTCAGTTAATACAAAAAAAACCCAGAACTTGGTAAACCCTTGTTTTGAGAGAACAGCCAAAGATGATATACAGACATGATTGATATTTGATTGCCAGGTTTGAATTCAGCTTTTCAATTGGATGAAAGTTGACACAGGAAGCGTATAGGTCAGTGGTTTTGAGCAACCAAAGTACAGTTTTTAAGCACTCGTGCTGTTGGTCTGTTGCAGTTATGAGGAAAAACTTGTTGGTGTTAACGGTAGCTAAACATCAATGCATTATATTTCGTAATGGAAAGGAGGAGTAGAGTGCACCTTAACATTTACTGTGGTGCACTTGGGGAGCAGTAACTAATTAAGATGCAACAACACAACAGCTTGCAGTTACATGCCTGTGCCCTAACCCAAAATTTCGGCCTGGATGGATCAAATCTGCTTTTTATCAGCAGAGAATCTTACAGTGCAGATAATTCTGTTGCAAAAGGATCAATCTGCAGCAACTAGCATAATTCAATTTCTCCACAAGGATAACCAGGACATAGATCAGCTCTGCTGATCCTGAGATCTATTGAATTAGATCAGTAGGAGGGCCTGACCTGAAAGCTTGTTGTGAAATTGTGTGGGTTAATCATGTAAAAGACCTAACTAGTTATATATGGAATTGATTTCATGTGTTTAGATACCTGCCAGACTTACTCAGGGTTGAGGCTGGAAAGGACCTCTGAAGGTCATCATGTCCAACTCTGCTACTCAAGAAGGGACACCTAGAGATACTTACCCAGGATCATGTCCAGATGGGTTCTGAATATGTCCAAGGATGGACACTTCATCTGGGCAACTTGAGTGCTTAGTCATCCTCCCAGTAGAAAAGTGTTTCCTGATGTTAACATGACATCTTTGATATTTTGGTATGTGCCTATTACCTCTGGTTTTGTCACTTAGCACCACTGAAAAGAGCCTGGCTCCATCCTCTTTGTGCCCTCCCTTCAGGCATTTCTGTGTATTGATGAGATCCCCGTGAACCTTCTCTTCTCTAGACCAAACAGTCCCAGCTCTCTTGACTTTTCCTCATAGAAGAGAAATGACCCCAGTCTCTTCATCATCTTTGTTGCCCTTCTTTGGACTCTCTCCAGGAGGTCCATGCTTCTCTTGTAATGAGAAGCCCAGGACTGAACACAGCACTCCAGATGTGGCCTCACCAGTGCTAAGCAGAGGAGAAGGACCATCTCCCTTGACCTACTGGCAGTGTTTTGTGAAATGCAGCCCAGGATACCTTTAGCCTTCTTTGCCACAAGGGCACGCTGCTGGCTCATGTTCAGGTTAGTGTCTACCAAGACCACCAGGGTGTTTTCTGCAAAGCTGCTTTCCAGGAATAAATGTCATGGTGTTCTCTGAAGGTGAAAATATTTCTTGAGGGTAAGAATTCAGCTCAGATCAAAAAAGACCTGGTAATTTTCATGATAAGAGTGTCTCAAATCATTCCTGAGTGGTGATGCTGAATATCTTGGAAAGGAATTACCCTTCTTCTGATCTTAAGCTTATCAGTGTTTATTGTACATAAGTGGAGATTATTCCACATTTGGCTGCTGGGAGAGAGAAAAATTGTTCAGCACCACTCTAGCATTTGATGTTACCCACTAGAAGTGATTGGAAACCAATCCAAGTAATCCTCAAGCCTGATTGGTGCAGCAGCTCTAAGTGTGAACTCCAAGACTAAAGTATTTCATGACATTTCCACCTCAACATGAGAAGAAACTCCTTTCCGGTGAGAGTGACGGAGCACTGGAACAGGGTTCCTAGAGAGGTTGTGGAGTCTCCTTCTCTGGAGACTTTCAAAACCCACCTCAATGCATTTCTGTGTAGTCTGCCCTAGGTCATCCTGCTTTGGCAGAGAGGTTGGACTAGATGATCTCTAGAGGTCCCTTCTAACCCCTAACATTCTGTGATTCTATGATTTCTCATGTTACTCAAAAGTGAAAATACATAAAATTTTTCAAAGTTACATAAAGGTGAAACTCTGCTCTGATTAACTACTCATCATCTTCTGACACACACATGGTACTCTAGTCCCCCTGGTAGGCTGAGATTTAGCCTGACATCTGAAAACTGTGATAGATTCCACCCATCACAATATAATCTCTGTTAACTGATTCATATAAGTCGTTACTGGGGACATAAACAAAGAACATCACCATCCACCTTCTGTATGCCAGATTTCGGACTGAATGGTTCCTTGATTATTGCATGTGCATGCATTTTGCAAGCTACTGTCAGGAGACAAATTCAAAATTCAAGATCTTTTTATCTCCTCCTTGGTTGAAACACTTCCAGAATTTCATACAGCCCTTTTGTCTCAGATAGTCTTTTATGATTTTATTCAAATTTTGCCTTCCCCCAGCTGACCCATCAAAGTGGTTTCCTCACTAAAATTGCCATCCCACACAAATGGTGTAGTCATGCTTCATAAGTCACACAAACTTGGAAGCAGCTGTTTGTTCATGGCTACAGAAAGAACTGGAGATGGGTGTATAGGGCTACACACAGAAATCTTTGGGCACTTCCCAGAAGCCCAGGTGCGATGGAAATCCATGTGCCTGGTAACAGATTACTCTACAAGCTCACTGAACCGAAGCTTTGCAAAACTACTCTTTTGTGCAAATATACATGAAAAAATGGGACAGTTGGCTTGGCAAGGTCTCGATGTAAAAATCAGCCATGCAAGTAATGTGCATAGCTGAGGTTACACAACTGGCAAACATGCGTTTGACTAGAAAGAGCATTTAATCCCAAGACCTTCAGAACTAAAACCAAGGGCACAGTAATAAACGCCATTCCCTGAAATGAACAGCTGATTCATCAGACTCTGTACCCTGACTTGCCACATGCAGTGTATGGCAGCTTCAGTATGTTAGGTACAGATCCACTACGAGACTTCTTCTTAAGTCCATAATACCCATAGTCCATTGTCAATAGTATATTTGAGCCATAGATCTTCAATATTCTGGTTATACTGGTACCAGTAAACTGTAGGGTACCATCACTTGTTCTTTGAGTCACATTTAGGCCAAGTGGAGCTATCTGGTCATATCCCCATTGTTAGACTCTCCTACCACCCATTCTAGGATGGCTGTACCCAAAACTCCCATTGAAAATGGTCCCTGGTCTCTGCTAACTTCCAAACTAAAACAAAATATCTTTTGGAACCTGCTAGTTGGACCATGCTAAATGTGTACCAGGAACCATGCTAATACTTTGACATAGAGGGATAAGTTTTGGTCCTTAGGAAATCACCAAGCACCATTTGATTTACTAGTATAGATTAGTTTAATGATGCAAAACAGCTACTATCTGGCTGCACAACATGCTCTGCCCTGAAAGATAGAATGTGGTCATCTGCCACAGCTCCCAGCTAGCTGGCTAGAGGTGTCTGAAAGCCGCCTTTTTTACTGTTTTTGTATGACTTTGTTGCTGGGGTTTTTTTACTACCAGCAGCAGATCACAGATATCCTCACTACAAAGGAAACAAATTTCTGGATTTCATGACTCACTATGTGAAAAAAACCTCTCTACCGTTAAAAATTTGTTCTAAATTGATGTCCTACACATTTCAAATACTCTCCTATTTATGTATTGTGGTTTTTGATGAATAAGAGCTCTGCATTCATTTTTTCCACAACGTTCATGATTTTATAAATTTTTGTTCCTCATTGCTCTTCTCTCTTTTTTTTTCAAAACCTCAATGACATTCTTCTTGAGATGTGGAGACCCAAAGTTCTCATAGTGTGGGTGCATCAGAGTTGTATATAGCTGTGAAAGAGCATGGTTTGCCTATTTCTCAGTGCCCTTCCTGATGATGCTTCTTTTCCTGTTGGCTTGTTGCCTGTCACTGCACATTAAGCCACTGATTTCAGAGATCTGCCAACAGTGATGCCAAGTTGTCTTTTCTGTAAGTATCAAGGAGGCATGGTTTACATTATTTTCCCCAAATGGACCATTGTACATTTATCCTTCTCCGCTATGTTCTTTACCGTTCACTCAATTTTGTGAGATCCTCCTAGAGTTCCTCACCATCAATGAGACATTTGTCAAAGATAGGGAGGATAATCTTTATTATCCAGAAATCTGGACCTTTAACAGCTTGCTCACTTCAAGATAACAGATGAATGTCAAATAAAACTAAGAGTGCCCACACTGTTAGCTGTAAGCCCAAGCATACTGGAAACTCAAGCCGTAAGGACCATGCCAGTCACTGAGAAGGGAACAAAACTCAGCAATCCATACAAACTGAGAGAAGACATCATATACCTGCTTAAACACCAGTGTAAACTGAGAATGTTGTGAATACAAGCCATGATTACAGCAGTTTCTCCAGTTCTTGTATGGCCATGTTGTTACCATGTATTTTCTGTGCTTACTAAAACAGAATGAGCAACAGGACATATACTCAAGACAAGCAGCATTAAGTGACTAAATACTCAGCAAGTTTTGCATGCAAATTCCTTTATCTGGACAGACAAGTACAGCTGGTGTTGCTGTTACAAAAGGATCAGTGGCTGGATGGAGAAGCTACTGAAAACCTAAAGTTTGACTTTGGTTGAACTGTTTCACTGACACTGGTGTGAATGGGTCAGGTTTTGTATTCCTGGCAGAGGACAAAAGTCATTGCAAGCATAGCACAAATCTAACAGACTCAAATACAAACCAAAAAGACAAAACACGGCATTATTTTATTCTTATTGTGGGTTCACCTCTTCCAGATACTCTTTCAGACTCAGTCTCTAACAGTTTAAGATAGTTTCATTTTCTGCAGTAAAATACAGAAAGAATTCCCTCGTTACTTTGTGCTTTGTGAGAGCAATGGAGACATCCATGGTTTTGAAGTGTATACAAACCAAACAAAAAGCTCTTGCTGTTTCAACTGAGGGCCACCAGTGATGAAAACAACCACAACCTAAGAAGTCTCATTTCCCTTGTTCTTTCAAAATTTCCTTAAGGCTTGTTTGAAAGGATATCTATCATTCTCTTCTCCTCAGCACCTCTTGCTCTTCAACCACCTGATGTACAAGATAAATCAGTAATATGTAGATTAACATTATTTTAAAACCTAGAGAAGAAAATGCACAGCAAGTCCTGCAGGTGCTGCAGCAGCAGTTTGACTGTGTGCTAACCAAGACCCACTCTAAAGAGAGAAGCAGGGACGTGTAGAAACTAACTCAAACAGCTTAAAAACAGAAGTTCCTAAAACAAACCAGCAAAAACCTGACAAATCTTCAGAGCATATTTGAAGAGGAGTTTATGTGATAAACAGCTACCTTCTCCACTCCAGCACTAACTGATCCTGCAGAAATTGTTGCCATCAGTGTGAATAGAGGACTCTTCTAGCATCGCAGTATGGTTCTAGACTCGACTACTGGATGCTGGGACTGGAAACACTAAGGATCCATGAACACATGAATAGTTTTAGGGCACATATGTAGGATCTTCCCCTTCCTATATTCTTCTGGGCTGCTAGAAAAAAATCCCTGAATTTAAAAGGGTGTTTTGCTGTTGCTTTTTTTAGCATTTAGGGTAGTTTGAGGTAGCTACTCTTTATCTTCTACTTCTTATTATGTTTTATTTTTCCTAATGCCAGCATAGGCTTTGTCAGTGTCTTACTAAATATAGATGCAGTTAAGCCATAGTCAGGTGTTAATACAGTAGCATTCAAAGTTATGACCTAATTCCTAGGAGGAAAGAGAATACATTGGTATAGAAAACTAAAGATGGCAACACGTGCACTTTATACACTCACTTTTATTACTGTTAAAGTAATTACCTTTGGCAGATTGTCTATCACTACTGCTTAATAATTTATCCATCGATTTGATCATCAACAGAATTGCCACAGCATTAAGCAGATTATTGCCATCGAAATATTACAAAACCTCAAACACTTGGTTGCTGAGCTGCTATTTTGAAGAATTGGGTTTTGTCTAGTTGCATAGTGATCCAAAAATAACATTTGTTAAAATGCAATAAACATTTTGGCAATATCCTTGCTTACATTTAATTTTTTTCTTCTATACTAGACAGAAGAAAACATTTTAGGTTTGCATTTAAAAATTTAAAATGGTCACTTTAGTCACTATCCATGACTAATTAACGATCTTTTTTGTTATGCTTCTAAATGCTTTGTTTCTTTCCCTGCTCTTACCATGATGCGAGTAGAAAACAAAAGCTCTTGGAATCACAGGCAGATTTTAAGACCTGGTTCTCATCTTCTCCTGCCATCACAGATACATTTTTCTCTTCCTTTCCTGCCAGAATGTAGCTGAAAGACTATGTTCTGAAAGTCCAGTGTTCACATCTGTTCTTAATGAGCAGTAACTCTCGATCAAACCAAGCTGAGGAGTTTCTGTCTATGAAATGAAAAGTTGCAGAATCCATGATGGAAGTAAAAGGAGAAAAATTTAGAGGGTTGAATCAAGATAGAAAGTATACCCCAGGAAGTCAGAGTACAGCAGGTGTCTCTCTACATTTCATTCACCTTCCACAAGCTGTACGAAGGAAAAAAAAACCAAAACCAGAGCTATTGTTTCAATGATGACATTCATGTTTTCATTTAAATTACGTTTTTTTAAAACTAATTAAATTTAGTTTAATTTAAAGAGTGGGCATTAAACCTACTGCAAAGCTGGCAGTGTACAGATGCTTGTGGTAGTGAACAGGATTTGAAGAGCCCTGGTGCCTGCCTGTGAGTCATATGTGTTTAAATGCCAAATTGTCTGGCAGAGACACAAACTTGGCTGAAGACCATCGCGCCTTTGATGGTTTGGCCTTGTCTGGAAGCCAGGTGCCCACCAAGCTACTCTATCACTCCCACCTCCTTCTCCTCTTAATTGGACCAGGGGGAGAAAATAAGATGAAACTCATAGATTAAGATAAAGGCAGTTTAATGAAAAACAAAGCAAGGCCACAAATGGAAGTAAAGGATAACAAAGAGTTAGCCACTAGTTCCCATCAGCAGATGATGTCTGGCCCATATGGGGAAGCAGGGCTCCAATACATGTAGCAGTTGTTCTTGAGGACAAACTAATACCCCACCATCACCATCTCCCTCCTTTTTCTAGCTTTTATTGTTGAGCTGATGTCATATGGTATGAAATATCCCTTTGGCAGTTTGGGTCAGCTGTCCCAGCTGTGTCCCCTCCCCAGATCTTGCCCACTCCATCCCACTGAGGGGAGGAATGTTGGGAAAAAAAAACAGCCTTGGGGCTGTGCTAGCCCTGCTCAGCTGTAGCCACAACATAGATGTGTTACCAACACCTTTCCATCTCTCAATAGAAAACACAGCACTATGAGGGCTGCTCTGAGGAAAATTAACTCCATCTCAGTCTGACCCAATATAGTGCCCTGACAGACAGAGGCCCCATGGTCTAACAGAGATGAGGATGCCACCAGCCAAAGACAACTGGATGCTAGTGTGACTTCTGCTTCTTACATTTTCTCTTGGTCTAGTGTATTTAAAGGATATGGGTTATTCAGCTTACTAGAAGATGTAGGACCAGTTTTCTTCATTATCTCCACTTCCTTCAGTTGCCTGGAAGTCTTCCCAGTGCTCTGCTGTGGTATGTCTTCACTTGCATCCATGACAAATCTTCTTGGACAGATGAGAACCACAAGTGCTTATGTTTGCTCTTCCAAACTCTCCATGCAGTGCAAGATCTACTCTACCCTGTAGGATTCAGCATTTGAGATCTTCATTCACAAATCTTTATGGGATATTTTAACAAGACTTTTCCGTTACTGCTTGCTCAAACCACACATTTAATCACTCCGCACAACACATGGGAGATGAGATATGCCCTCAAGAGTTTCAATTACTCTTTAAGAAATGAAGAAATTCAAAACAGAAAGAAATCACATGCTTCAAATTATTTGATTTATACATTATTAAGTAAGAAAAACACACTAACAAGAACCTCAAACTTTCAACATAATGAAGAACGAGGTCAGATCTTGACTGTGAGGAGCAAGCAGGTGCCCCCTCTGTCCCTGCATGACAGATTTACAAAGAAAAAAGAAAACTATTCATAATGAAAAAGTCAGACTAGTACTGCACAGTCTTCTCATAGCTTTTCTGCAGCTACTGGTCCTTGTTAGGGCTGTGAGAAAATGACTGGGTCATTCCTTGGGATGAGGTTAAGTTGTCCGAACAGGACATGGGAAACCACACTACCTAACATGAGAAACTGCTGGATGAAGCAAGAGTGATGTGCAAAGCTGACAAAATTGACAGCACTGCAAGGGATGGCTGGATTTACCATCCAAGGCAAGGGTATGTAAGAAGGGGTCAAACTTCACAGATAACTGAAGGGGACCTTTTGAGGAGTAGAGTCTCTCAAGGCCACAGGGTCTAGGGAACCTGTCAGTAATACCAGACAGCAGTAGTTACCTTATCAGTAGGTAATAATTTTTAGAATACCAGACTTCACTACTGATGTAGCAAACCAGGGCCATTGCAGAAAAAAAAAGACAGTTATGGATCTGGGATAAGACTGGGTCAGACAAAAGGAGGTACAGGGGCACTGAGAAGAGCTATCCACAAACAGCAAAACTAAACAAATCTCACTGATTTTAAACCACTAAAAACCTTTTAAACCTTTAAAAATATTCTCCTCTTTAGAAGACTTAGAAAATTTCTTAATTTCCATATCACACATTCAGCCCACATTTATATTCTATGCATCAGAAGATCCCAGCATCTAAAAGTTTTTTCCGTCCTGGAAGAAGTATCTCCTTTTTAAACACACTTCACATTATTTCACAGGTTTTCTTGACTGAAAAAATCTAATCCGAAAAGGGCTTCTGCAATTTTAAACCACCAGTTTGCTGCGTAATAAACAGTCAGAATAAAATACACAATGAAGAAAAAAAAAAGCATTAAAAAGAGATGGCTTGATTTGAAACAAACACTGTCATATGTTAGAAGCTGACTGTGAGCAAACATTTTTTTGAAAGTCTCTAAGTTGTCTAAAGGGATGCTGCTGCCATTAAAAAAAGCTATTTGTGTTGTGTTTTCCTGCTTGTTGATATACAGCCCATGGAACAGTCACTGCCTGGTATTTCCTTTGGGATCAAGCTATAACTTTGCAATATGATACATTTAAGCTTTGAATGCTGACACATCATAAAAAAACCCCAAACAACAAAACCCCAAACATACAGAAAAAGCCCTGAAACACATTGAAAGAATTTTAAAAGGTAAGGAGATTAACTTCACAATGCCCAATCGCGCCTCACAGAGCATTTTGTGGGTTTGTTTCCTCACTAGCATCCAAGATCCACTTCATCCTGTCCATCAGACAATCATTGACTGACACATACACTTTCTGCTGTCAAGAGCAGGTTCCCACAACTGTCTTCATCCTCCAAAACTCAATTCACTTCCTTTTCACTCTCCCACTCTCTGCATATATCCATGCTTTTCCACCTACCTACTGGTCATCCCCACTTTGAAGATGACCAATATCCCTCATTTCCAGCTCCTCTCTCCTTCTCTTTGTCTAACTTACTGAGAAAAATATAACAGAGCAGTAGTTGCACAGTAACATCCACATCTCATTCTTTTGCTGAACTCTTTCAACAAATGCTCTTTGGATGCAGACTGTATGTATCTCCTAATTTCTTACATAACTGCATAATACCTCAATGCAGAGCCTTGATCGCTTTACCAGCAAGGTAGAATCACGTATTAAATCATACTGAAATACGTCATTTTACCTGCCACTTGAGACAAATCATTTCCCAATCACCAACACTGCCCCAGATTTGTATGCCCTGGTCGCTATTTCATTTCTCTATGCAACACAAATGGATGCTGATCTTTTCCAGAGGTTTCTCAGTGCTGCCTTCGGACAATTTCACCAACCCAATATTGTTTGGGGGTCAGGAAGTGGAATTTTCAAAGGAGCTTGGTGCCTAACTCGCTCTAATCTTTCCCTTTAAAACCTTCAATCTTGGTTTCTCAGAAAAATCCCGCCACTTTGAGTTTTTGATATAACTGAAAGCAATTATGAATCAAACAGCGGATTTTCCTTTCAGACACGATGCAATGGAATTATGATGTTCTGCTGACATTCTGCTCATATTTAACAAAGAAAAGGACATGGTTTTGTAATTCCTTTTGCAGAGACTGCAAAAGATTCCTTCTACCTCTCACACAGCTCCCTTAACTCCTGTTTTCCAATTAGATCTGATTGCATCCTTCCCATCCAGTGCTGACCAGCAAGTAGCCGCACCTCACATCCAACTCCCACAGATGTAAATAAAACCAAATAGTGAAAGTTATTGGTGTTTTGATCTTTGAGTCCTAATGAGGGGGAGCATATGGCAAAAGAAGACATCCAAAGGCAAAAACCTGCAGACTGTTGGTAGGGCCACAGCTACGGGGCTTGTTTACAGCTCAGGCAAAGTCTAGCACAGGGAAACAACAGTCCTCACATAGTCCTTAAGAAGTTTCAGGAAGAAATAATGATCCCTGGGAAAGTCCTAGCTTTTTGTATACAGTTTTTATAAGGTGTACCGTATATATATATGCTTAGAAAAACAGAAACAAAGTCCATATTTTTAAACAAAATGGGGAAGAGGTCTCTTACTTAGTGCTGCAGAACACACAGTCTCTTATTATTCTCCACTGCCAAAGAATTTGCCCTACAGAATCATTCCAGAATGTCAGTTTTTATTAAGCAATAGTATTTACAGAAGAACAGCAAACATATTTTTTTATCTGGCTCTTCTCCATTTCTTTTTTTTTACCCAGAGTTTTCTCTCTATGCAGCAGGGTTTATATAATGCAAGTGCCTCAGCTGCCTTCTACTCCGTATGGTTGATATAATTAGAGCATTTCTGCTCAAGAACTGTCAAACTGACATCAATGGCCAGAGCACCTGAGACATCAAGCATGAAATCCTACAAGGCACCATAGATACCTCCAAACTAGGCTGTAGCTGATCCATCAGAACTGACGAAGGCTAATGGGTTACCATCCATGATCTGAGAACCTATGAAGAACAAGGTGGGTCCCACAGCTCAAAACTGCTGCAAGGTGAAATGCATTTCCTCACACTGTTTCATATGCACATCACTTCTAAGCTTCTTTTACATTACTTTCTTGAGGTATGTGGCAGGTGTCTCATACTGGCATATTTTTTTGTTATGCATTCAGTGGTCACTAGAGTGAGATGGGTGCTCATCTGTTGGTAAATTTCTAATCTGAAAAAAAAATATCTGTCCTTTTAACACTGCCTGAAACAATCACCAGTATCCCCAACATCCCCACCCATTGTATCATGCGTTTTTCTTTGCAAGACTCAGATTTTTGTATCAGTAATACTCTAGGTTATATGTGCAGAATGTTGGTGACAATTTAAGAAAATGACAATTCACAGCTCAAAATAGCTATTCCTTGAAGATTTAATTACTCTTACACAGAGTAAGAGTATGAGCCTGTATGTAGATTTTGTGCTGGTCTTTTATATAAGAGCTGGTCTTACACTGCATGTCCTTCAGCACTCCCCTGTCTGTAATCTATGTATTCCTGACAGCACTACAGAAGAACACAGTAGAGAAGGTAGATTTCATCTGCCAATAAAACTCTTCAACTTTCTGAATGTTTTTAAGTATTCCCATACAGACCTAACTTACCTGAAGGGCTCAAAAATATTCTAAAGGGCCACAGATTATTTAGTTTCTTTTCTGAGTCCCGACGCTTGGCTCCGACTGCACTTTATTAAGCATTTAGCAGGAATTACTGTTTCTGGCTGTGTTGATTTACAAAAAAAAACCCAAACAAACAAAAAAACAACTTTAAAAGACACAAAGGCAGATCAGTGGATTTTTAGTTCGTCAGCCCCCAAGGTGACTTACTCACTTTTCAGTGTTTGTTCTGCATACCCATGCATAGGGACTTGTGGTACCCACCCGTTTAGCAGCAATGATGGGATCTGAGCCCTTCATCTGAGTCCTCTTACATTCAAATTGTTGATGACTTGGAGGTTACATCTCTATTAACCTGTTCTGTATTCCTGAGGCCAAGTAGCAAAGTCTGCCTACATCCCTGTTGTTACACTCCTTTAGCCTCCATAACAGAGTAACACATCCAAACAGCCTTAGGGAAGTTCATACAATTAGAAGAAAGTCAGGAATGGATAGGAAATGTAAACTATCTATGAAAAACCGTTCTAACCTGAGAGGAACTGAATACTCAAAGAAGAGTCCAGAGAGGCTCTGGAAACACCATCCTTGGAGATGTTCAGATCTTGACTGGACATAGTCCCTGAGTACCGTGCCCTAAGTGGACCTGTTTCAAGCATGGGATTAGACCAGGTGATTTCCAGAATTGCCTTCCAACCTAATTGATTCTAGGAGTGGTCCTTGGCCTTTGCTAACTTTCAGGCAGTGTCTGGGAAATGTTTGAGAGACTATATTTGGTCCACACAAAACTATGCCAAGCACTTTGGTCAAAATTTTACAGTAGACAGAGATGATGATATTCCCAAAGACACACCAGAGTAGAAACTTCAGGGCCAACTCTCCTATCTGAGGTTTACTCCTTACCACCTGATACACTCTTTCTTTGTCAGGATGTTCATTTCTTACAGCATCCAGCTTAGACTGAGAGGAAATCTTGACACAGCTTTTTGTTATTATAGAATCATAGAATCATTAAAGTTGGAAAAGACCTCCAAGATCATAAAGTCCAACCATCAACCCAAAATTATCATGACCACTAAACCACGTCCCAGAGACTGTTCTGTTTTTTGTTGGAAAAGTATTTTCACATTCAGCAGTTCCTTTCTGATACTAAACTCGATCCAGGTACAGCTCACGTCTTTCATAAGTGAGCTTAAGAGACCTCAAAGGACACATGATGAAGACGTGTCGTTGACAGAGTGGTTCTCATGTACTTTTCAGAATCTAGAACTTCATGGACAACTTGAAGTCACAGAAGACTAATGATGTCAGAGACCTTTAAATAAAGGCCTTAGAACTAAATTTGGCACCTCACGATACAGTTATAAATATGAATTCCCCAAAAATCTGCACCCAGGTTTATTTGCTTGTATTACTGTATACTGGGTGTATCTACAACTTTTTTCAGGTAGATAAACATTTTTATTTTGCCTCAATTCTAGGATGAAGGAAGCTGGTGAACTCTGTTTTGATAGTGTTTGAACTTACAAAATCAGTAGGACTAATCCTATCAAGAGTAAAGTTCTGTCTAATGCTGCCAGTACGTGATTAGCATGTGTAAAGAAAGACCCTGCACACAAACTATGCTTCGTGTTTTGTGATTGTTTTGGAAGTCATAATTGGGAGCAAAATTGTGGTCTTCATTTAGGAATTTACGGTAGCTATTGCTTTGGTATCTATGGGTGACTATTGCCGTGATTCCATGTAGCAAAGTGAAATGATCTACCTAAAGCCATCTGATTTGTCAGTGGCAGACTCAGAAGAGTTTGCTCTGCTAAGTTCTAGGACAAAACCAGCATAGCCACCATTTTCTCTCATTTGAATGAACTACTTCCTCATCTTACAAATAAATCCTTTTACTCCTGTGGCTAATCTTTCCCACTGAGTGAGTAATATTAGTTGATTAGGCATTCAGGCTTTGTCCCTTTAACATCCCTGACAGATGGCCCTATTAGTGATCTCTCTATAAGTGCAAATGTAATGTTGCTATTCCCTCAGCCTATTGGAGCAAAGAATATTTATTACCCACCTTACATTTGTTTCCTTTGCAGCTCATGCACTTTGCACCTTTCAAAAAGAGTCCCTGGATGCCATTGACAAAAGAGCAAGTACCTCTGAATGCTGGATTAGAGATATTCAGTAGATCAGCAGTATATGAAACAGCAAGGACAACTAAACAAGCTGGATAATTTCTTTGTACTAAAAATAAACAGTGAATAACTGTTTACATTTAAATAAGCATATTCAGCATGTTCACATATTATATTCTAATTACTTAATAGCTTGAACTTTGTTAAATGGTGCATTTTATAGCATGCATTTAATCTTTCTTACATTGCACTGATGATGCTGACAGCAGCAAGTAATTGATCTGGGCTGTGCTTCAGGTACTCAAGTAAATCTTGATCTCTTGCTCTTCCTCACACTCATTCAATTAATTTCTCCCTAACTTTAATTGACATTCCTCTTTTTTTCCAAGGGTTTCCAAACTTTATTTCCCCCAAGATGCTTTGTCATTCAACTTAATTTCTAAACCCCTTCCATTTTGCACACTTCATTCTTCCTCTTCTGGCTGTGGATACATCTTCACTAAATGCTCCCTCAAGTCTAAAACATCCCTTCTCTTTCCAGCCATCTCAGTCATCTTGCATTTTTAAGGGAGAAGAAATAGGTGCTCAGGCACGGGTATAAAGCTTCAGTTGTTGTTGCTGCTGGGCTAAGGGAGCCCTGTACAACCACAGGTTGGAAGATTGCTGCTATTGAGTAGAATAAACATTACTAATAAGCTCCTATCTGGACAAGAAGGGTGGAGAATCTATATCTTACTGAGAAAATAAAGACCTTGGGAAAACACACGTTAAAAACATGCTGCTGGATCAACAAAAATTAAATTGATGCCCTTCCCTACCTGGTTGCCTGTCTTGCCTCAGTCTCTGAGGTGAAGGCTGCTTCCAGATGACTAGTGTTAAGTTTCTTGCTTCTCCCATAGTAGAACCTGCATGTCTTGTACAGCTCAAAAATAATAGTAGAACAGATTCTTCATTGTGGAAATCTCCCCTCTTTTTAAAAATATCTACTAATAGTTACGAATGAAAACATTGCAGTGAATTTATGCCTCAGGGAGGGACCAGAGGGATTGCTTTAGTCCCTTTATTCCCTAGAGTCAAGTGTCAGAGACAGTTGCACAAAATAATACACTATCTTTGACTTTTACATGGACAAAGCCCCTAAAGCTCAAGACATAATTTCTCCCAATTAGAGCATTTACCATGACATTCCTTATGACTACAATAAGTATTTTCATGTCAAGAACATCTACTCTTAATTTCCCTTCTATCTTTAAAAAGGCAGTGATTCATTGTGCTAATCCATGCCTCCCAAAGAAGCACATTACTGGATCTTAAGAAAAGTACTTTTATCAATAGATAGAAAATCATTTGCAGAATTATGCTTCTTGCTGTTGGAAAAGTTTCCAAATGATTCTCCTACATACACAAAAAAACTGCAAAAAAACAAAATACAAAAAAAAAACAAAACCACCCAACAAACCCCCACAAAACACAAACAACAAAAACAACAACAACAACAACGAAGGTGAAAATTAAAGCAGAGTATTTTTAATTAAGTTCTGATTCATAAAGTTTCACATTAAATCCTGGTCTTAATTGGGCTGCTGGCATAGCTGTGCAGTGAACGAATCCTCCAGATCGGTGTGAGCTGGGCTAGACATGCAAGAGTGTGCTATAAAGTCACCACTGTTAGAGAATGCAGCCTTAGCTTCACTGGAGTGTATCAACTACCAGGCCTCTTGTTTATGTCATTGGCTATTGTCATTCCACAAGAATTGATCTCACTAATGCTGTAAAATGATCAGGAACCTCTCAAAGTGTAATCGGTGCAATATAATGTGCAGCACAATGTCAGCCAACAAACAACAATGATGTCAATACAACACGGCCAGCTCTTAATAGTGTGTGTGCACTTTAGAGCAGGGGGTTTTGTTCATTTTATAGTGAATTCCTCATGTATTAGTATTCCATTTGTGGATGTTGTAAATCCTTTCCAAACAATGAGCTCTCAGTAGTGCTTTGATTACATATACATAACAATGGGGCAATCTAAGTATTTTATCAGAAGTCATCTTAATGCCATTCATGTAGCAATTCAAGATGATAATGTAAGTATACACTGAAAGATACTACGAAGATGCTCATTTCAATTACACCTCAAGCCATGAACGCAGATGGGGTTAAATCTTCCAGACTAGATGTTATAGAAACCACAAAAGTTGTCAGGTCTTTCAAATATAAAAGGTTTTTATTAGAAGTTGTTTATTTCAATAGAAATTTTTTGAATTGTAAAGCAGGCTTCCAAAGAACACACATAACAATTTACAGAGGGCATAAAGGAAGCAAAGAAAAACAAAGTGACTAGCTTTTGCTGTTTTTAACAGGTTATTTTCCAATTATGCTTGGAGCTTTACCCATATCTGAATCAAATATATATTTGAGTAAAGTTGACCCACGTACACGTGCTTTCACCTAGTACTACTTCATTTAATTTATCTATTTTGAAGCGTAAAAGACAATGTGGTACATTTTTCAGTTTATTTAGAACAGAAATAAAATAGAACAGTTCAGCTGGAAGGGACCTACAACAATCGTCTAGTCCATCTGCCTGACCATTTCAGGGCTGACCAGAAGTTAAAGTGTGTTGTTAAGGGTATTTTCAAAATGCCACTTAAACACTGATGGGCTTGGAGCCATGACAGCACCAGGGATGTTTCTAGCCGCAGATGGCTGCTTGCTGTGACATAGCCATGACATCACCAGGGCTGGTGCCTGGAGTTAATGATGCATCACTCTGATATGGTTATTATCTTCCACCGGTCAGGCAAGAAGAAACAATTAAATAATAAAAATAAATACATTAGCTGTCTCCAGTTTCAGCTATAGGTCCTCAAAATGAAATTGCAAGAGGCATCTTCCTGTGTTAGAATGGCTTTGCTCAGCATTATCTATGGTGTATGAACAGACATGCCACGAATTCTGGTTTGCTGAAATGTATTGGAAGGTGTGCGAGCAATAAATACTTCCCTTTATTTATTTTCAATGAATTATTCTAACATGCCATTTTCATTCATTTAAAAGAATAATTAGAAATGCAGAGTTACTAATAACCTTTTCCAGAAGCAAAAGTTCAAGTATACAGCTTGACTGGTTTTACACTAAACTGATTTGTGTCTGTGACTTTCATTCGTTTAGACACCTCAGAACTCAAACAACTGGACATAACACATTAGAAACATGTTTTTTAAAGCCTTTCCCCCCTTCCAAGTTTATTGGAAAATAATGCTCAAGATTCAAAGACTCATTTCAGGTGGTCTCCTCCAGTGTTATGCTGCAAGCATGTATTCATTGCAGCAGAAGTACTTTCCAGGAACAAAACCAAGAGACATATCATTTTCTTCTTGCATTAGAAAGTATTCATCTATCTAGCCTGAAACTCATAATACTTTTAGAGAGAGAAAACTTATATACTGGTAGACATTTCTAAATTTCCCAAGGTCTAAACTTCATTTCCTGTGAATTCTGTGCCATGACAGTCACAAAACTAAGTGGAGATTGTAAATATATATACAAAATTGCAGAATAATAAAGAGTATTTTGACTCTTGTATGGTCAGAATGACTGGAGAAGTTTAGAGTTTATTTCTTTTGAGAAAAAATAAAAGGAGAAATAGTTGGGAAAAAGCAAAATATACAGAAACAAAAATGATGCAGTAAATCTAGCATCTGTAGTCTCACTTCCAGCTTTTTACTCTGAAACAGCACATTCCCCTTTCCATGTTTTCCCCATGTATACTCACCCATGCTTTTCCCCTTCCAGACAGACTATACTGCCTGCTCTGATGCCACTGTTATCAGATCCACATATATAGAGAGCAAATTGGATATTTGCTGGAAACATCACATTTGTAACATGTACAGACAATGTGTACGTGTATGTACACTTTAAAAAGCATCACTGATTTTCTCCAGTTGAGCATGAATTTAGCAGTGTGCTGACCTAAACCTTATTCTACAATTTTCAGAAACATCAGTCAAATTGGGAGATTTTCATTTCATTTATTACTGGAATAATAGGAAAAGCAGAAATCACTTCACCAAAGGCCAAGACTGGCTCTCTCAAGGCTTGGACAACAAGAAGCCACATAATAGAAATTTTGTCTGGCAAATAGTAAAGTTTCACTGCATCTGCACAGTGATGCCAGCTTCTGTCTCTAGCTTTGCTTCCTGCCTTCTTCCAATCTGTCTAGTAAGTGAAGGGACCTCATTAACAATTAATCAGCCTCTCTTGGACTCTGGTGCCTGTGTGTGTTTTAGGCGGCTTCTAATTATGGATGGCTTCATTTAAGAATTCATTAAATGGTCT
Source organism: Baryphthengus martii (assembly GCA_013396935.1). Classification (NCBI taxonomy): domain Eukaryota; kingdom Metazoa; phylum Chordata; class Aves; order Coraciiformes; family Momotidae; genus Baryphthengus; species Baryphthengus martii. The sequence goes on from VWZK01021393.1 coordinate 27,469, forward strand.
ATAGATTTGAAAGGAATTCATCACTGCATAATTAGGTTGATAGCTCTTTGGTCATCAAGTGGCCTACCATTTCCCTCCTGATTGTGGTTTAGGGAGCCAAAAAGGACAGTCATGATTTAACCCCAGCCAGCGATTAAGCACCACATGGTTGCCTGCTCACTCCCTCACAGTGGGGTGGAGGAGAGAATCGGAAGGGTAAAAGTAAGGAAACTCCTGGATTGAAATAAAGACAGTTTAATAGGTAAAGCAAAATAAGGAAGGAATTCATTCACTGCTTCCCATTGGCCAGTAGATGTTCAGCCATCTCCAGGAAAGTAGGGCTCCATCATGCATAACTGTTCCTTGGGAAGACAAACACCATCATTCCGATGATCCCCACCTTCTTTCTTCTTCCACCAGCTTTGTATGTTGAGCATGATGTCATATGATATCAGATATCCCTTTGGTCAGTTGGGGTCAGATGTCCCAACTTTGTCCCCTCCCAACTTCTCGTTCACCTTCAGTCTACTCACTGGTGGGTTGTGGTGAGAAGTAGAAAAGGCCTTGACTGTGTAAGCACCGGTCAGTGGTAACAAAAACATCCCAGTATTATCAACCCTGTTTTCAGCACAAATCCAAAACATAGCCCCATACGAGCTACTATGAAGAAAATTAACTCTACCCCAGCCAAAACCAGCACAATAACAATACTTAAATGTAATAGCTGTCTCTAAAGACTGACCCAAGACATTTAGGCTTTGCTTAGAACAAATTGCTTGCAAGTCACAATTTTTCACTCATCATTAACAATTTCTGGCTTCACTCTCATCACAGACAACTGTCCATCAAAAACAATTGTTACTTGTAAGCAACACGCAGAGCCCTCGAGTGGGACAGTGCAAAGGGATAGTATCTGGATTAGGAAGCCCTGCAGAGGAAAGGAACACAGAGTCAATAGCTTATCTTTACTGGTGACAAGGTGTAGTTCAATACCCATCTATTACATTCCTGTCATCAGGCTGTGCATTGGACCCTGGTCCATTCCAAAGCACAGCGGGAATAATATTAATAGAGCTATAGAGCACAGGCCAAAAAAGATCTGTAGAGACATCATTTATTGCATTTTTAGAGTAGAGACAGCCTTCTGATCCTTTTGGAAGGGTAAGTGAGTAACATTTAATTTCAGTGATCAATCCACAAAAGTGAGTAAGAAGAGAGGAGAGAGAAAGAGAAATTTGGTTCAGCCCAATAGATAATTATTCTTTTCAATCAAAGAAACCAAGAAGAAAACCCCTCAGAATAATCCATTTTGCATCAGACTAAGACATGTTTCATTTCATTTTAAATTATTAATGTCCTTTGATTTTTTTCAGCTTAGCTCATTTTGACATGAGCAGCTGCTTCTAAAAAAAAAATAAATCCATTTTTCAATTTAAGTCAAAACAAGACTTTTAACATTTAAGCCATTTCCCCCATTTCTCACTAAAACTACTTGATACAGTTTCACAAAAAAGCTTAATTTCCCCTGCAACCCATTTCCAAGCAAATTCAATAAATGTACACAGAATTGCCTGCTTGCCTTCACCAGGAAAAATTCAAGTCAGGATTCTCTGGCCCGCTGCTAAAAACAGTCTGTTTTCATAGCTGTTGCTTCCCCTGCAGTGAGGGAGCCTGAAACATTCCTAACTCTTCACCACGTCTGTGAAGCTTCTCTTCGCTGGCTGGCATGCTGCTGAGGGCAGGCAGGAGTTAGGAGCAGCCTTGTCTGCTGCAGTTCTGACTCACCTTCTTGGCCCAGCTTCAATCAATTGGGGAATTCCTTGGAGGATGGATATGTGGGCACCACAGCTCCTTTGCAGTGCTGGAAGGCTAAAGAAGCCCAGACATACCAGTGGAAGAGGTCTTCATGCAACCACCTTTGTGGAAGTCATAAAACCCTTTCTAGAAGCCAACACCAAGGGCACCAGGGAAGGACCCTATGCAGCAAGCTGCAAACATCCTCCTACCAGCAGAGTTGTGTAAGCCTTTTTCTACTGATTTGTGTCTGCAGTCTTGCCCACAGAGCAAGAACAAAAACAATCTTTTGATATCCAAACCAGGCAGCAATAAGTCTTTTACCCAGTAGAGCCTACCTCACGGCTGCTAGAAGTACCCTGAAGGTAACGTGAGATGGAGGAGAGCAGCAAAGCCAAAACATGTCTATGTCCCACCAGCACTGTTTGTACATCCTGCATAGGGCAAGGATTTGGGGCTGGACTGAGAGAGAGGTCTCAACCCCAGCAACTGTTTCCTTCTCACCACTCATCAACATCCAAGACCATGAAGCATTTTGGGAATGAAAAAAAAACCTTTTCTTCGTTTCAACAACAAAGCTTTGTCCAGACTGGAGTTGGGCAACAAGTCTAAGTTAAGCCATTTCTCATCCAGATATGGAAATGAGGGCTGGCAAATTTGTCTTGACTGTATTTTGTTGCTTTCTGACAGAAAAAACAGATTAACTATTTCATGCACACATATTTTTAGTGAAGTATTTGACATATCAAAATCAAAATAAAATAGCTCTAGTTCTGGCATTAAATTTTAACACCAAAATAATACCTGAAAGGCAGTTACTTTGACTTGAACATAATGCTTTGTCTAGTTTAAAACAGATTGTTTTGAAAATTTTGGTTTGGGTTTTGATACAAGGATACAAGCCATTTGATACAAGGATACAAGTGACCTCCAGGAAACCCACTCTCTGCTGTTTCTTTTGCTGGGGTAAATTCTGGGGAAACATAATCACAGCTGAGGTTGTGGAATAAAAAGACAGAGAAAGGAACACCACAAAAATACTACACCGGGTGACCAGACTTGCTCAGTGAGAGATTAGACTTTTTCACTTACACATTAGGAATTATAATTTCAGAACACTGTATGTTTCAGAGTAAGTGATTATGGTTTCACAAGAAAAGGTGCAGAAAATGCAGCTGCTTTATAAAAACCTGCAGATTAGTTCGTATCCATGGGGCAACTAGGGATGAATGAAACCAGTTGAATGAAAACAAGAATCAAGCTAAATAACACAGCACATCCAATCTACACAAAATCCAAACTTGAAACAGTTGAAAGCTATGTGGTAGGCAATGCTCCTTCTGTCTTTTGCCTCAGCACCATCTGTCTCTGATGATTAAAGGCACAAAGACAAAGTCTGGGACAGGTACCTGGAGCAGTTTTTGATTCCATGGGAACAGAAGAGACCTTTGGTCAAGCAGGACATCAATAATCCATTGTGTGAGCAATCAAAAAGCAAAACTTTAGTGCAACTTAAGTGAAGGGCAAATTGCCCTGCTCTGATTTTAACAGTTTGACAGACTCTCCTATTCAATTACTGATTGCAAGGAGAGAAAGGAAACAAAATGCGGGGACAGTCATGCAGTCTCTGAGCAGGGTCCAAAATTCAACTGCAACTTCAGCAAATGCAGATGTTGGTTTAGCATTTACTGGAGCAATGGGAAGAAGGATGTTTTCGCTAAATCCTCTCAAAGATACTGGTAAGTCTGGATGCGTGGAAAGAAGGAAATGTGGAAGGTGTTGGGGTAGCAGAAGGACTGAAAGTTTACAGACCTGCAACAGGAAATGAAGATGTAAGAGAAGAGTTGTGGAAGTTGTGAAAGCAGTCAGGAAAACTTGCAATGAGCATTTCAAATAATTTCTGAATTTGTCATACGCTTTAACAAAAATACTGCCAAAATAGGATACATCGCAAAGCTACATTTCACCCTCCATATTTTTGTTGTTCTTATCGAGGCAGTGTTCTCTTATTGGCAGCATATGCATCCATGCATTCAGGGTCCAGGGGGGGCTCAGGATTTTTTTTTTTCTCCTAGTTTGGCTATATTTCACTGCACTGACAGATGTATTTATTTATTTATTTCTAGAAAGGCATTTAAGTGAATTGGTTTTGAATCTTTGACATTGTAATCGATATATGTAAGAGAGAATATTAACTCACAACTGCCAGTTTCTGCTGTGATAGTGGTTTTCTTCCTTAATACCGGACAAGATCAGTCACTATCTAAATGAAACATGCTGGGTAAACACATTTTACCTAAAACCAAAGAGCTACCAAAACAAACAAGGATAAAAAGATCAGGAATCCCAAGTCCATCCAGTTCTACAGTGTCCCATATAACAGAGCCCTTCCATCTCTCCTGCACTTCAGGCTTTCCCCTGAGTACCTGCCCAGTCCACTGAACTAAAATAAGACCAATCGAGGCTCATGTGAAAGGGAAAATGGAAAATGGGAAGGAAGACACTAGGGCTGTGTCCATATTAGCAAATTAAGTATTATCAGGCCCAAATGTTGGAAGTTCATCTCCTACTACCTTCTAGACTAGTCCCTCAACAAATTTTCCTCTTGGCCTCCAGTCCTTTTGGTCAGAGTCAGCACAGGCCAAGGACCACTGTCAGTGTCTGCCCTGTTGTGGCAGTCAGACCCACCTAACAATGTTATGTGTTGCCTCTTCCATGCAAACTGACCTCAAAGCTGGTGAGTGGACATTGGTGTAGTTTCCACCACTGGGTTTATTGGATTTTTTACCTCCACTTCTGCTTCTTCTTAAGAAACTGTGGTACACATTGCAATCTATAGAATTTACCAGCTATCTTCCTCTTCATAAGCTAAATGGCCAGTTTACAGCTATTTGTTACATTTGTTCTACTTGTTAGCTTTTAGTCTTCACTTCCTTGGTAGTGACACTCCACTACTTGTTTCTCCTTGCCTAGTTTTTCAGTGACCTACGTCTTTCCAGATGCTGTTTTATCAGCCTGAACTAACCAGCCTCAGCTAATCTGTCTCCTGTGGTAGACTCATCCTCCCAGCCAACAACGAGCCTAGAAGTAAAGCAATGCTATGGGTCAAGAGCAGCCTCTCCTCCAGCCATAGAAACAAGTAGTGTTATGTTTCAGAGACATTTGTGTCCAGAGTGAATTATGTTAAGTAAATGTCATTCTCTAACATCAGATCTGAAGAAAATCTCTAGTTATTAAAGAAAATCCTAATTTATGCACTGACAGGACTTAATAGTTTTCTCTTGCTTAATATATAATAGAGAAGATCTTAAAACAGTTTCCCAAAACCGTAAGTAAAGAATGGACAGGAATTCAACACATTCCTTGGATTGGATTTCTCAGTCATGGAAGAGACTACTGACTATATTAGTAGAAGAAATTCTTTAAAGTTTGGTTTTTTTAGCTGCTACTATGTCCGCCATGTTTTGTTTGAACTTGTTAAAAGTCATTACTACCAAAACCTGAACTTATAAACAAACTAGTGACTTCCTTTCATGTAGCTCTCAGAGTTTCTTTGCATTCCATCATCATATTGTCCCAATCTTTCCAAATTACAATTTTGATTCTAACATACAAGATTTTTAAATATCTCCCCAGTTCTCCTCAGCTGAGTATTTGCAAGCGCATCCATGTAATCACCCTCACACATTTGCACCAGATAATGAATACTTTAGTGTTCTTCATTATAGAGAGACAGATGCCAGGAGTTGCAAACTAAGCAGCTGTTGATTAAGACTGCTCTAGTGAGAGCCCCAAACCTCTCCACACTTCTCTAAGAGACAAAGTAGGGAATGGCATTTGAGCTTCGTGTTATAACACAGGAGAGGCCTTCTAAATAGCTGGGAGTAATCAGTTATGGAAAGGATCAGAAACCAGGCTGGTTTCATTGTTTCAGGGGCCTGTGCAGGTAAAAGTTAAAATTTGATTAAAAGCAACTCAAACTGGATGATCCAAATCTTTATTTGCCAATGGAAAGGGAAATTTTGTGTTTGCAAAAGTAGCAAATGCACTTAAGGGCACTATTAAGATCCTAAATGCTAATCTCACACTGGAAAATGAAGCTGTGCTAGTGAACACACTTGGGTGCTAAAATCCATTTGTCTATATACTGTTAAATTGTTAGAACGGTTCCTGGCCAAATGCAGTTCTCCCAGACAACTCCTGGATATGGTTCAAAAGTTAACGTAAGCCAGAAACTACTCCTAATCGGCACTTTGGATGCAGTCACATTGCTTTGAAGGTTAAAATAGTTTAATAGCAGAGATGCAGGTCATTCTGTGCCAGTTGGCTTCAAGTACCTGATTCTAGTATCTCACCATTTAATTAGTTAGTGAAGATACAGCCAAGCTCACCAAAGTGATCTCATTTGCTTCTTTGTCTTTGATTGTTAGACAAGTCCTAAATATGACTACTTCAGTCTTCTTGCTAGGTACATAAATGCATTTACAGAGGTTAAGAAGGAGTCTGAGTCATGGGTGATACGAAGAAAATAGTTCAGCATCACACAAGCAGCCTGCAGCAGAGGGACTTGCCTCTGTACCTCTCACAGCTCAGGTTAGGTAAATATGCACTATTGGACATTACTCAGCCCAGTTTTCCCTTTCACTAGACTAATCTTCCTTTGATTGCCTGGCTGCAGGCTTCTTGCTGCTTTTACAATATTTTAGGCTTTATACTGGTTTTGAGTTATTTATTTAAGAACTTTGAGTGAAAAAACCCCAAACTTTTTCATATCTGTTTGCTCAGAGTGTTTTCACATGTATGCAGTGAAGCAAGTCAGATGAGCAGTGAGGCTCTTTTCCCAATTTTCCACTGTTTACCTCTTCAAATACACTAGAGAAAATATAAAGTTTGCGTATATTAGTCCATCCCTAGTAGTTAACCTTAATGTGTGGAAGCAGCACTCAGGGATCCTAATTCTTTTATGATATTTTTGTGTATTGTGGCAAAGTAATCACTTCACACCCAGCAGTAACCAAAACGTGAGAAGAAAAAAAGTACAGATCAAGCTGTTGGCATCAAGAGAGACAGATACAAAACCTGAGTTATTTTCTTCCACCCACACACCTTGCTCAGCATTCAAGACATATTCAACGTCTATTTAAAATAAAATAATTAAAAAGCTTGCTATTTAGCCAACTCTTCTTCACATCTATTGCTCTATATTATTCTATTTTGCCTGCATAATTATTGGCATGAGCATAATCTATTAATTCCAATCCAGCTGCCCACTACTTACCACCAAGGATCATTTCCTTATGAAGCATAGATGCCTCTTCTCATTTGCAGACATATAAATGCATGACGTTCTGCTCCATTCCCAAAAGGGAAAAGCAGTGCAGCATCTTCCATCAGAATTGCCACTCTCTCGCCTCCTGTTACTGCTAATTTGGCTGGAGAAGCTGCGGCTGCTGAGATTTGAAGGCTTGAGGAAATTCAGCCATTCTGCTGTTAGTGAAGCTAATAAGCCAAATAAGTCCACGTGCTAATCCAGATGGTTAAATCCTGCAGCCCATCCCCAGTCGAAGTCAGTGGGAAAGAAGCCAAAAGAGCCTGTGAAAGTTTTATTATGTCTGAATGCACAACTAATGTTCAGTCTGCCTGCATGTGACAGAATCACAGAATCACTGGAGCTGGAAGGGACCTGTTGAGATTATCTAGTCCAAATCCCCTGCATGAGCAGGATCACCTAGGGCATGCCATGGCAGAACATATCCAGGTGGGTTTTGAAAGTTTCTAGAGAAGGAGACTCCACAACCTCTCTGGGCAGCCTGTTCCAGTGCTCTATCATCCTCACAGTGAAGCAGTTTTCTTCATATTCAGATGAAACCTCCTGTGTTCCACCTTGTGTCCATTGCCTCTTGTCCTTTCACTGGGCACCACTGAAAAGAGTCCAGCTCCATCCTCCTTGCACCCACCCTTTAGATATTTATACACATTTATAAGGTCTCCTCTCAGTCTTCTCTTCTCCAAGCTAAATAGTCCCAGCTCTCTCAACCTTTCCTTGTAAGAGAAATGCTCAAGTCCCCCAGTCATCTTTGTTGCCCTCTACTGGACTCTCTCCAATAGTTTCCTGTCTCTCCTGAACTGGAGAGCCCAGAACTGGACACAGTATTCCAGATGTGGCCTCACCAGGGCAGAACACCAAGAAATAAACATTAATTAAGTTTCGGTCCTATTTAGAAAGTTCAGTGGTGGCCAGAGCAGCTGGCGTAGGATGAGTTGAGCAGGTTGAAAAAAAATCTCTGTACACGTTCACATTACTGCTTATGTTCCTTCAGCATGATAGAAAAAGGTGTCCGGAGACGTGTCTGAACAGAAAATCCTGTTCAATAGACAAGCAAGCACTTCATGAGATCACATCAGAGAGAGATTCAACGGGAGTAAAGGGTCAAGCAGGATATCTCATATATTTAAATGCTCAGTTTCACCATTTTCAGAATAAAAACTTACCGTTTTACCTTGTAGGAACCGTTTTTCATTTTATAGTTTTGAAATGTTGTATTATACATCAATAAAAATAGAGTGACCTATTTTGACTGAACTGAAATTACTTTTTATATGCCCTGGAACTTCACTGAAATATTTAAAGGGAGAACAAATTTCTGAAAACATCTAAAATTCCCATGATTTCCTTTTGTTCACTGAAATATTTAAAAGGAGGACAAATTTCTGAAAACATCTAAAATTCCCATGATTTCCTTTTGTTCCATTCATCTTGTGAATGCATCCTGTAGAGAGAGAAAGGGTGACATCACCGTCTATAAGCAGGGGAACAGGCACATGTTCCCTAAGGAAATAATTAGAAACAGTTAGAAGAAATAGAGCAAAGGAAATGCCAGGTGGTTGTCAGTAAGTCTTCACATCTTCATGGAACAGGTCCATGGGAAATGAGACGAGGTCGCAGTTTGAATCACAAAGAAATTAATCTCATCCCCTTAAACACATACAAGATGCTACCAGGATTGCTGAAAGTGGAGAAGCCCAGAAGCTCTCCCATCTACTGCATGTAAAACACCACCCAGTCAGTCTGAACCACAAAGAAGTGGTGTGCAGAAGGCAATGGCATGCAGCACAAAATAGTTCGAACATCAATTATCCATTTTCACACCCTTCCTCTCACAGCGCACCATGGGATGTTCTGCCTGGAAACATTTTTTTTCAGGAGTGTTTTAAACTTTATTTTGGGACAGAAAATGAAATCTTCCTGAGAAATGAAATTTCCAGGTGTCTTTTGACCATCTGCAGTGACGAGAAGTTCGAAGAAATTTGGCAACTTGAGACCTACTCATCACCAGTGTGTATTTTACTACTATGGCACAAATCAAGGTGTATAATGTAACACAGACAAGTTGTACCACAGTGTGGCACAAACCTGCTTTCCTCTGAAATACAACTTAGAGACACAATCACCACCCCAACACTTTGACTGACAACCTGACACCACCAAAATCAAAGAGAAGTTTTCCTGAATTAAGCTGAGATTTTATCCCCAGTTGGCAATGGAAAATGCATTACCTTTCTTGCCCTTGGCAATCTGTAGCATTAACATTTTTCAAAGAGTCAGTCAAGATCCATTTAACTTACTGCTCTGAAACAAACTTTTTCACTTCTGGACTTTCCTTCCTGGCATTTGTGAGCAGCTGCTGCTGGGAGGTCTCTAATGCTCTTCCCATTGCAGAGCTTGCTAGAACAGAAGCCTTTGGCCTTGGCATAAGCACAGGAGGTTGATAGTCTGCTCCCACACCTGACCAATGTATTTTGCAAACCTCCAGCCATCTGGGCAGAGAAAGTACTTCCTCGGAAAGGAATGAATCTTCCACTGTGAGTAAGTTCTAAAAAAAGGTTGGATATTGCATGCTAAACAATAAAAAATATGCATCAGCACTTTCTCCACCTGAAAAGAGGGTGACTATGCTCTGCAGCAACACTTTCCCCCTCCATATGTTTGCATTTCTTAGTTTGCTTCTCTATCTAGCAAACATAACAAAAACGTCTTCAGCCCACCTTGGTGCGTCCATGTCTGCCACAAAGGCACTGTTCCTATAAAAGTATTTACGTTCTCTGAACTAGAATGTTCTCTGAAGTCGAATTAGAGCCATGATCCATCACTACATCAAGAGCAGGGCTGAACAATCTACTGATAGGGCATACTCCTTCTCCATCTATTCTGTAGCATCATAGGGTACTTTTTCTTGTAGTAACTGCAAGCATAGTCAAGACAGGTCTAAATAACAGCATGAGTTATTTAGATTTTGAGTTAACAGGATTTTCCGCTAGAGATGTTTCACCCCCTTAAGATCATGACTTGAGCTAAGTTCCTTCTGCTTGTGGCAACTTTACAGCAACTTTTTATGTGGAATAGTGTTAACTCACATCTATCCAGTGACTTATGTCAAAGGTGTTTTGAAATCCCACAAGAGAACCATGTAGATGAGACTTATCAAGGAATGGAACTAGTGAATTTTCTTGTGACTTTTTTTTTCGATAAGAAGACACTGATTTATTTATAAAAGAAATTTACTGGTGAAAGTGTCCCTGAAGAAGCTATCATATCAGCAATGGTTTTTTTTCTGGCAGAAACAGAAAATGCAGAAACAGTCTAATGCTCAAGGCATTCAGACAGAGCTACAGCAACATGGCGCAATCCAAAGCTGAAAGCTGGAGCTACTTCAGCCCCATACCAACACAGCCAGTGACTTGAAAGTTATACTCATATACTCAACTATGCCCCCAATTGCTGCTGCTATTTCCCAGAGTAGATTGGGAAGCTTGCTAACACCTTCCCACTGCAGAAATACTTTTCCTGCTCCTATCTTTTAAGAGAACCTGTTCATCTATCAACATCAACCTTCTCCCACAATTGAGCTGGGTATGAAAGCTTAATTTCCATGTCCTCTCACACTATATTTGCAGAGCAGGCACAAGAATAAATGCTTCATTTGAGTGAGGTCCTAATTTCTCACCTGAATCTGAGCATATTTTCATATACTGAACCATGTCCCAGCTCCTGCATTCTCCCTGCAGATGACACAGAGGAGTAATCCCAAGAGAAGAAAAATTACTCCAAATTAGAACCCAAAGCTGATGCCTCCAGCACATCTCCCACCCAAGATCAGCTCCTGTGGCTGCACCACAGACCCTTATTTTCCCTTGGTATGATTTCCTTCACCTTGACCACTTCACTTATGAGCTTTTCCACTTAAATAGTGGTTAACATAGAATTGTTTTCATTAATAGAAAAGGCCTCCTGAGTGACTAATTCCTCTGTTAGGCAGAACAAGGTAGGTGCAATAATGATACAATCGGGTACTATAAGACTGCAGGGCAAAAAAATATTAAAGAAATAAATTATTGGATCTATAAACTTTATTTTTAATAAGTCTTAGAAGGTACTTTTAGAAGCAATAATAACAATTATAATTAATGAATGTACTGCCAAGTATTGACCAAAAGATGCGTACAAGTTCACCTTTCATTTCCTCAATGCCTGACTACTCAATTTGTTTTCTCATTAAAATCCAAGGGCTTTGTGAAAATGCCTTTGAAAACAATCATCAGGATACAACTATTCCTTCTAAAAAAAAAAAAAAAAGAAGAAAACAACAAGAATCAAATTTTATGCACCATTTCCCTGTTAAGACCTATTGTTTCAGAAGGTTTTCATGGTATTTTGAAATCAATATCAAGTAAAAAAAAAAAGTACTGCCATATTTGCCTGTCAGGTAAATTACATATTTGAAGACAATTTTATATACAATGAAAAGATCCTGGCATCTGCAAAAGGTCTGAGTTTGGAAACCCTAAAATTACCAGAGTAAAGTTACTTGGAGTATAAGTAGAATGAGGGTCAGTCAAGAGAAGAGGAGGAATAACATGACAGTTAATTGTAATCACAGAATAACAAAGAATTAGACTGTGTTGTCCAGCGGATAAACCCAAATAATAATGAAATGCAGAGAAAAAACTCATAGCTTTGTAAATCAGAATTCACAGACATAATTTAAATCATAATTCTCCTGGCATTATTTTCCTTTTGTTGTTTCCACTGATAGCATTTTATACTGCTGTATGCAAGCAAGAATATATAAATCTCTCCGTTTTGCACAAAAGGGTGCTGAGATGGGTCCATTCTTTCAACTCCTTTCACAAATATTCCCAGAAGGGACATTCAGTGTCCTTTGTTCAGTGCTCACATCGCAGTACATGATTGGGTGAGTTACCAGTAACAAGGAGTGAAACCTTGAGCTTAACACATATAAATTGCTATTGCTTGAGCCAAAAACATGCTCAGTAGTGAAGACTGCAGTGATCCTGGTAGTAAAGGGAGACAGGAACACACCTTCACCAAAGATTCAGGACAGACAGCTTTGAGAAATGGGATGCAAGGAAGTCTTGGCACCATGCAGAGGAAGCCAAAAAAATATTTGCAAATTATGGAAACATGGTGATGGGTGAAAATAAATATACTAATAGGGCTGTCTTACCTGCTACCAAAAAAATATACCATATTATTTGCATTAAATTTATCCCTGCAGGTGAGGTCTCTTCAGCAAAGGGAATTTTCACAAAACTGAAAGTGTTTCTCCTTCCTTTGTAGCAGAGGATGTGCATCATACAGGCACTTTCAACACATAAATCCTCTGCTACTGCCAGTACCTACATTATCAGCGATGCCCTTTTCTGTGGAATCCTGAAGTTTCCAGAGCATTCACATGGAACTGTGCTCTTTTGTAAACTGAGTACATAAAAAAAAAGACATTGATGCAACTTCTAGTCTTTCTGCCTTTGATTTGCTAGCAATCTCCTGAAAGGTTACAACTCATGTGGCATAGATCCTTCGAACCAGCTGTTCCATAACACAGTTTGCTTGTGACTATGAAACGAACAGATTTTGATCTCCCACTCTTCATTTTTATATGCTCTTAAGCCGTGAGAAGTTACCTCATTAAATTATATGCCAGATTGTCCAACAACAGTCATTTCCCATTTTTACCTCTGTGTCAGATATGTTGGAGCAAAAGGTTTCCCTTGCTAATTAGGATACAAACAGCAGTGCTTGACATGTGGGCTTTGCTTCCATGTGCAGCTGCCAGATGGACTGGAGCAGAGGATGCCTAAGCATGTGACAGCCAGAGCAAGCAAAGCAAATACACAGCCTCCTTAAAAACAGAAACATTCTCTGCAGGGAGATATTACCCTCTCTATACAAATGTATCTGGGCTTCTGGAAACAGGCAAACTGTGGCAGAGATACATTCTGGGCTTTTTCTATGATAGCTTACAAGACAGGAGAAGCTGAGTCCACAAAATGTACAACTCCTAAGTCCAAGCCTTTGCTTTATATTGCTGTCACTGCTGTGTGGGTTAAGGGGAACTGTGTGTGAGTAAATATGGTAAAAGTTTTTGGGAAAATACCTGGTTTCTCCAAACTTCTTCCCAGTGCCCACAGGCCAAGTCGGCTATGAGACTGAATGTTGTACAAAAAACCCCCCTGTATTCTCCCAAAGTATGAGTCATTCCTCCAGAGTCACTGCTGCTGGGATGCTCCCTGTTCTGGTGTAGCTGCAATAACCTCTGAACTAGAGTTTAAGAGGCTATTAGCCTCATCCCTTCTTCAAATTGCTCTGTTCACCTACATCACATGTGGGCAGGGGTTCACATTTTTCCTTCTGAGATAAATTTGAAATAGGGCTCTCTTGTGCTAGATGGATTTGCAGACGAAACAGAGAGCGGACTTCCTAAGTGCTCTACTTGCCCCGCTGAAATACGTAACCATTTTTTTGATCAATCTTCCAACAAGTACCAAATAATCATGATAGCAACTGAAAAACCAATGAAGACTCAGCTGACTTTTTTTCTACAATGTATTTCCTTTGTCCTTTAACACCTAACTACAAAGTGAATGATGATAGATGATTTTTCAATTTGAATCATGATCGCTTCTAGGTGTTAAAGGACAAAGGATATAAATCATTCTGAAAAGACATAAGGAGGTGATGGTGTTTTCATCATTCAAAGGTCTTTTGAAGTTGTTGGCAAATAAAAGTCTTTCTTGATGATGGTAATTTCATGGTCTTTAGGTCTCCTTGAGGAGGAAGTGCTCTTGATGCCTTCAATTTTTTGTTATCAGTAGCTTGGTGATTTTTCAGGGGATAAAGGTCAAAAACCTTGCATAACATTAAAAAGGAAACAATGCTGGTGCTGGGAAGAGGAATTTTAAGCTCTTTGGAATTTCTGTAAGAGGAGAAAAATCTCTCATCAAGCTAGTTCTTCCTTGGAGACAAGGAAAGCAAATCTGAAGGCTTTGTCACAAGGCAACTGCCAACAAATCCTGGAAGTCTGTGTCATCTCCATTTGTGATCATCTGTTGTTAAGCTGAAGGTTCTTGTTTGAGGCTCTGCCTCCGGGTCAGTAACACATTGATATTATTTCCTTCGGCCATTATAAACCATGGTTAGGAATAAGATTTTGAATGCGGAAAAAGGTGCACCACATGTTTATACAGACTATTCTGTTATTGAATTATTGAGCACTAGCATTGTCAGAACTGTCTTTGGTTCCTATTTGACGTCCAGCAATGCAAAGCATTTCATACGAGTTTCATTACAGAAGCTGAAAACAAAAACATTTTGCACGTTAACAGAGACATTCCTTAGCCTCCTGAAGTAGCTTTAGAACAAAGACCAGCACAAATTCTCCAGTTTTACACCTGAATGATCCAAAAGTCTGCATAACTCCAAATCTCCAAATGTTTATACTCTCCATATCTTCAGGATTGTAAATATGCAAAGTCAGTTATGGTATCATAGACGAAAAAATCAATCCTGTATCCTGTGCAGTGATCCACGTTGCTTTACTATGGCATTAATAGAAGACTCCTTGTCGTCCTCTTTAGCACAGATGGTAGATCCCTTACACTGATAGTGATCCCACTGGAGTCCCTTTAAGTTTAACAGCCAGAAAAAGCAGCTCCCTGTAACTTGGTTGTTTTGCCTAGGTGACGGAACAGACCCTCCAACGAGGCAGAGGAAGACGGAGATATTTAGGACTTTGCAGGGATATTTTCGCCCTCTGAGGACTGTAGAGAAGACTGTGGGTTCCACTTAGGTTCTGGAACAAACTCAAAAATCCTGTAATAACTGTTGCTAATAAATTAACACATAAATGTAAAGAAAAGCCTGACTTACTCTAGTGTATTTTCAGAAATCATGGAGTCAATTTGTTGTCTTTTGCTTCAGATTTGTGAATATTTATTAATACCTTACCAAAAAAGCCCTAGTTTTATAGCCAAAGGTATCACAGCATAAACCACAAACAAGATAGTAGTAAGCAAAATCTCTACAGACAGTTTTGGCCATTAACTTTTACTGACAATCCCGCTTAGTAAAATTATCATCTGTTGCAGGTAATGGGCAGAGACATAGTTTACCAGTGCAGTATTTTTCACTCATCAACACAGGTAAATTCTCAAGCTTAAATACAAACCAAAGTCCTACTCTATGCCACAGAGAGGTCCTGTGCTTGTAGAAGACGATGCAAGCTGTGGTAGCTAAAGAACCATGCTGCTGGTAACTGACCATAATGAATTCTTCTGCAAATAACATCAAAATTTTCATATAGATATTTAAAATATAGCCAGAATAAAGAGGTTTGTATCTGAACTTGCACACTAGCTTGTGCCATCCAGGTTGCTACCTGTATTGCAACTGCTATCAGCATAGCTCCTTATTTAACACGCCTGAGGATCTGGAGTTAAAGGTTGTTTGTGAGAAGATGCAATTGAACTACAGGTCTTTTATCAAATTTATTTATTTGTCATGTTGCCTAAGACACAACCAAAACACTATCACCTCTATATTATAAGCATCACAAGGCAACCAATTTAAGCAATATTATCGATGGTGAATTCAATGCAGTACTCAGTCTTCCATATGTTACAAAATAGGCAGGTTTTGTAAAAATACGTTCCCTTTCTCTATCTCCTTTTTTTCCAGCATATTTCACGTCTCATCAATGCATCACCTCTCCATCTCGTTAAACATCTGCGCTCAAAAGACCTCTCTTTTCCTCTGGCTCTGCTTATTAATTTCCTTCTTCCTCTTTCCCACTGTTTCTCTCTGCCATATTGTTTTTATGTCACCAGTATTCAGGGTTGGCAGGGGAAAGAATGTTGTCCATAGTACAGATAATACAGTGCACAAAATTCTACTGTTCTCCTGTGAATAGAAGCCTGCAGCAGATCTGGCTTAATTTTTCAGCAATCTATGTGTAATCATGTTTTAGAGGGACATAGGAAATATTTGGGACCAACTTGTTTAAAACGCAATTAGGAGGACCTGAAGCTAAGTGCAGGTTAACGACTCAAGGCAAGGATGAAAAATACACAAGTCTATGGTGTAAGATAAAACATTAATAACAGCCAGAAAAGGAGGAAGCATGTGACAACAGTCAGGAGACACTGCACTTTTTGAACTTGAACTTTATAGCTCAATGCCTTTCATGTTAATTTTTCAAGGAAGGAAGATCTTCAAGTAAGTCTAAACAAGGCTCCTCCCTTTCTGGAAGTTATAATAGCAAAAAGGCCAAACAGGCCTTTAGGCAGAGAATGTTGAAATAGATGTTGAACAAAAAAGACCAAGCTATCATGTAATATAAGTCAGCACCTTTCCACAGACATCAAAGAAGTAACAATCTATACAAGTCAGAATTAGACATCTCAAAGAGAAAGCAAAGTGCCATCAGTCTGGTTTTGGAATGACAGTGCTGTCCATCTCTCTGAAGTGAGAAGGGTTACAGTTCAATAAAGAGCCTTAGTAGAAAATAACAAAGGCTTGCACCGTGGTCCTTAATCTGCACAAACTGCAGGGTAGGCATCCTCAGCAATTGTAGAAGTGAATAAATCAGGAATTTGATTGCAGACTGCACAGTGACCACTACATCTGAAGACAATATCATCTGTGGTAGGATGATTTGAATTGAAAGTTGTTGGGGCTTTTTTTGGAAGGGGTAATGCAATTATAAATGGCAATTTGCCATTGACCATATTAAAGCTTTTGTAGGTTAATATGATCCTAGGTTTGACCATCTGGATAACATTAATTGAGAGCATTTTATCCAGTTATTCCCTGTACATAACCTTATTCTTTCTTTTTGAAGAAAACATGTTTTCTCTGTGCTCAGTCCTAAGGTACCATAGTAGCCTGACCCCAAAGGAAACCCTTTCTTTTCTTCAGCCCGTTTTGCTCACATTTCTCTGAACAATTTCTTCTTCTATTATATCTTTTTTTATGATATGGCATAAAAAGGTAGAAATCAAGGTTGAGATGCAGCATTGATTTATATGCAGCAATGAAAATGACCCTAAGTATTCCCTACACCTTTATTACTAAATAGTCACTTCATCATGTCACTGCACACTACTGGCATTCAGGAGCAGCACCATGATATTTCCCAACGCCTTACTTATAGTCATGCAGGGAAGGTGTCTCCCTTCTTCTCACTATCATATTTATATCCTTCTCAAAACGTTGTAAGCTGATATTAATCTAGCCAGACAAGTCAAGTCTGTACCTGCAGTTTTTCATAGTCACCATTACTGCAGTTAAGGTGCCACTTACTGATTCATAGGTATAAGATGTTAAAGTGTACAAGAGACATGAGTAGCACATGCTTTATAGACTGTTTTGCATACATGAGTATAAAACGTTGAAAGCAGTGTTCCTCGTGACACAGGATTACCACCACTGCTGTAAGGAGTGACTGGTACTTCTGTGTTATGACACAAGTCAAGGCCAGCAAGGGAGGCTGCAGCCTTGCTGTATCGATGAGCACGTTTTAAAATAGATTGAGTAATGGTGTTGCAGGCATGTGAGAATAGGTAAAGGGACGGACTGTGCTTAGGGGTGATGCTGATGGCTTTGAGCAACATCAGAAATGATTTCCTCAAAAGTTTTAGTTCCCACATTCCTGGCAGAATCACTCGTGTTGTTGAGGTGAAGAAAATGTTCCTGACAAGCCCATCACCAGAGACATTCAGGTGCTTCTCCTTGGGGAGGAGCTAGGGCAGAATGATTTACTGTTCTCTGCCTGTCTCTAACTGCCTGAGGCAGGGCACACAGACATACCATGAGAGGTGAGAAAGGTTATTTATATGCCTACCGCTTCCCAGGGTGTCCTAAAATGTCCCCTTCTCCTGGCCAGTCATCTATTGTCTCTTAGTGTCTCTCCTAGGGTAGGATGTGACTCCAAAATCACCACAAGCACTGCTGTGACTTGGAGTCAAATGCAAAGAAACAGCTGAATTGGAAGGACTTTAAAAATTATTAAACTTTCTGCTTGAATATCCTCCTTGTGGTCACCTCTCTGATCAATCAGATGTCATTCCTGACTATGGGGCTTGGGTAGATACAGCCAAAGGTGTCCTCCTTTCAGCCTCACTGTTTTGAAAAAGACATTCACATCTCTATTTCTTCTCTTGCTCTCCTCTTCCTCTCCCTTGACAGCTCTTGAGCACCTAAAAGGCAGGATAGACACAAACATGCTCTTTCCCAGCCTACCTCTCATTTTACAGAGCATTCTTAGTTACAAGAGCAGAAATCCAAAAGTTTGAAAAAAACTCTACTTAAATAACTCCATTGAAAACCTGTCTGAAAGGAAGACACTTAAAAATGAGATAACTGGTACATTCAGACTGTGATAGGACTATTTTGAGCCTCCCCTTCTTGTATTTTTTTTTTTGAGCTCAAGTTCAAAGATGACAGCACAGTAGCTCCTCTGAGAAGAAGTGAAATATGTGGATGACTTTGATAAATGAAACTATTCTTTCCTATGATTAGCCTATAAGGAAAAAGAAAGCTAAAAATGACTAAACTCTTCCACAGCAAAAAGAAAAGAAAAAAAAACAAAACAGAAAGGAACAAACTCTGAGCAGGTTGTCCTTCTGACTACTGTTAAATGGTGACTGAAGAGAAAAGCAGAAATAACCTGCAAAGATGGCTTACATCTGGGTGTTTAGTGGGTAGCAGTGATCAAAACAAGAAACCTGAGCGCTTGTCTAGAGCAGGGAAACCCGGGATTGCTGTGAATTGCTCCCAAATCAATTGTTCTAATGCAAGTCTGCAAAAGATTCAGGAAAATACTGCATTGTACCTTGGGCTGCAGCAACTGGCCAGCCAGGAACAGCTTTGAAGTAACAGGCACAGGTTGTACTCGTACGATAAGAACAAAAGTCATTGTGCCTGTGCTTAATGGTATTTCTAGAGCTTGTAGTAAAAACCATCCCAACTACCAGGGAATTAAACGACCTAAGAAACTGTGATGCTACTTATAAATGGGAAGAATTGTTCACCTCACAGAACATGACATTCCCTACAGGGCATTGCTTCTTTGGGATTTTGTCTAAGAGAAAAGATGGGACCACTGCCTCTCAGTGGCTTGCTGTGATACCTATCTTGACAATCTTCCTAAAACTTTTGCTGTATTTGACATTTAGTTTAGAACTCCAGCTCCGAGAATGGTGACAGCATGGAAATATCAAATGGCTTCTGTTTTGCATATGTTTCCCATTTCCCTGGCAGAAGGTATTTCATAGGAAGCAAATCTTGTGTGTTCCTTGGACTCAAAAAGTTCAAAAGTTCAAAAATCCTTCAGAGACCTTTTTCTTCTGTAAAAATCTTACAATTTGTGATACTGTTTCATGATTTAGGGATGGTTTCCTTTGTGATTTTTGTGATCACTACTGAAAACAGCTGCAGGGTTTAATTCCCAGTCTCAAGATAGGCCACAATAAACCTTCTAAGAAGGGAAAGCAAGTTGTCTGACTTGCTCTGTGCAATAAAAACAAAGTCATCAGCTTCACTTGAATTTTTAGCAGAAACAGTCATCTGTGAATAGTACAAGAAACAGTCAGAGAGCGAAAAAGGTGACATGGATCTTTTTCATCTCAATCCCTAGAGACGTTATCTTAGTTACTGCGCTGGGCTGCTAACGTTTACACAATAAATAATGGTCCAAATTTATCCCAGGTGTAATTCAGTGGAGTTACTACAGGAATGAATTGCTCTGTTCAGATGTGATTACCCCTGTTTATTATAAACTCTTCTGAAAACTTGTTATAAATCTTGAGTGTTTCTAGCTTTCTTGCCAGCAGTACTGGCAACACGCTCCATGTGACTGCAGAAGAGGGGGCAGTTTGGCTGCCAGAGAAAGAGACATTCAGGCACAGATGCACTTAGCTGCTATTTGAGGCAAGGTAAAGACTGCACTCAGAAAAGAGGTCATTTTAGAGCATTTATAAGGAAATTCAAACTTTAGTGTGTTTGTTTAGTGCGCAATTGTTGGGAGGCCTCCAGAGGTCTCTGGATGCACCAACATATTCTGCTTTTTCACATAAATAAGCAAACAGAAAGTCTGCAGTGAGAAAACTGCAGACTGATGTGGTGATCTTGATATACGGATTCAATGTATGCATTCTTCCTCCTCTCACCCTGCAAAGCTGACATAGCAACTGCCACCATGAAGCTTTCAATCCTGTCACATGCTGTTGTCCCCTCCACTGCAGGCCATCCAGGAGAGCACCTGCTCCTGTGCCTAGTGCAGGACAAGGGATCCTTCAGCCTCCAAGAGATGGCTGGTTTCCCAGTTGTTTATCCTCATATATATTCCCCAGAGAGCAAAGATACTCTGGCAACACCAACAGAATCAGCTTGAAAAGAAGTGTGGAAGAAACCTGAAAATGTGTAGCAGGGGAAGAGAAACCTTGCAGTGAGAAGAGCAGCAGTCTGAACCTGGGTTGGTACTGTCAGAAGTCACCCTGTGTCATCACCACCCTGTCCACTCTGAGATGAGCATCCTCACCTGACAGACCATGGAAGGACATTATCTGTCCAACAAGGGACAGTTAGGACAGTGAGCAGGGACTCTCAGGTGTTGTGTGTGACCTTGCAGGGCATTTCACCCCAGCACGTGTGGTGCAAACACATGTACATCTTGAGCACTCACATCTATCATGGGAGGGGAGTCCAAGAAGGGACCCACACCCCTAATATTACCCCAACTGTATTATTAAGGTTTATCTGTTCATTTAATTGATACTGAAATTGAATGTACTGTTCAGTGATTGTCAGTTAATTACATGTCATCATCGATATATCGCTGTGAACATGATTTGGGTTTAAAGCATGGGAGTCTATTCCTTGTAAAAAACAGTAGTGTTACTTTTTCTTGACACCAGTAAAATATCTCATCATATTTAACGGTGGCCGAGACTCTTATTTCCACTGATCCTTTGTTAGATTTCATAGGGAATATAAAAAACAGTGCAAGGGCAACATCCTTACCACCCCACTACTAACAAAGAAGTACTGCAACAATCCAGTTTTTAAACTTGTAGCTCATTTATTTATTTACTAATGATGTGCCTCAGAAAAAATTTACAGGTTTTTTTACAACTACCAGGTGGATCTGGAGAAAATACAGGCCTACTATGGCAAGCCATTGTATTATACCCATTATGCTTTCTTCTTCAACAGTAACATCACTGAGCAAATTAAATCCAAGCCTAAACTTAACTATTGCAAGCAGAATCTTGCCAGCTTCCTATTCACACCCCATAAGTACAGCAATTTTGCAAATGGATATGGGAAAAACAAATCCCTGGTTTATTTTCCTGGTAATTGATGTATAACCTTGGGGTACAGATATGCATCACTCTAATGAAGACTGAGCACAAACGTTTATTGTGTTATTTTGTAGGTAATGGGTTTCCTTTCTGAGAGGCTCAAAAGCTATTTCTTCTTACAAGCTAACATGAGGCACAGGGTGACAATCATTTTCATTTTACTGCAGAAAAGGGTGACAATCTGGTTAGTCATCTGACTTCCCACCTAACCACTCCTGTTTGGACACAACAGAAGGAAGACTTGCATGTGTGTTGATAATTTATTTCATTAAATCACACTGAAAAGAAAAAAAAAAATCACGACATGTTTTTCTGATGATGTTTCATGTTTTCATGCTGTTTCATGTTTTCATGCTGTTTCATGTTGTCTTTCCAGCAGCCAATTTTGCTCAAAGCTCTCCCTGATCTAAAATCCAGAAAATGAAGACAATTTCCCCTTTTTTGTGATTTGACAGTCAATGGCTTCCTGAGCCAGACATCAAATTATTTTCTATAGTTATCTATGGACTTTTTTTCCCTAAAAGTGTGGAACTGCTTTTGGATGCTTGTTGTTGCAAAGTGGTGCATGTTTTGTAGTCTGTACCCTGAGACTGAAAAGTCACCAAGCAATGACACTTTCCATAGAGTGGATAGTTATCATACAGCCCAATTCAAACACATGTAAGGATCTGCTCAAGTCTGAAGTATCTCTGGATACAGCATTTCGAGGATTTAATTTTGCAATGCTGCCATACTGGCCTGTTATCGAGTGATACCACAAAGCTTTGTAGGCTCAGAAGATGAGGTCAGTCGTCATTCATATATATTTTGGGCATTCGCCACTTGAATTTAGGAAAAGAACTGCAAAAGTCACCTTCCCACAAGCACATCCTTCAGCAGATGTTGCATCAGCACTTACTAATTCTATAGAAAATAGGACGTTTTGGGAACAAAGAAGATTCAAGAACACCATGAAGACACTAAGACACCTAATGGGAACACAGTTATTATTCATCCTCCCTCCACTAGAGCAGGTGATAGCAGAAGTGTACTCTTGTAGAAGCAGGAGATGGTGAGTAGGAGGAATGGCTACCACGAAAAGATACGCCACACAGAGAAGTCACAACCATCTCTGTTCCCTTGGCAAGTGGAGACACACCATTAACTACATAAGGACACAAAGGAATAAGAGATACTCAGTGGCCTCAACAACAAAAAATTGCATCCAAAGTCACCTGCCTAATACTGGATGTATTTAGGTTTATGTGTGATAAATAGGCCCATGTTGATTAGTGTATCGCTTCTCTCCTTGTTATCCCACCACATGAGTGAAGGAAGGAAGAAAGGGAGGTGTTCACAATGTCAGGACAAAAAGGCTTGTCTCCTTCTGCAGCCAATGGAAAGAAGGAGGTGGCCTCTTCTGCAAATAATTCAGAGCAGCGGACTCCAGTGTAGATGAGATCCTCACATGTTGAATGGATTTCCTACTGATTGTGCGTGTTCTTCTTGATGGTAATATAGGGACTTTGCACTAATAGATACCAGTTTTGATTCTTTTGTCCACAGGCTGACATCTACAAAGTAAATAATCGTATTTGACCTAATTGTCCAGACTCTAAATTTAATGTAGGTTCACTTTGAACTCAGTGGATAATATAACCATTTGGAGTCCTTTTCTTTCATTCAGCCAGCTAAAACAGAAAAAATTGCCTATCACTTTCCATTGTGCACAACCAGTGTTCAAGATGACTGTTTCAGATGCAGATATTTGCATTGCAGACATACAAAAAACAGAAGGATGCAATCCCACTCCTGAATAAGGTGAGATGAATCTCATCAACATGAGCCTGAGTTCCATTAATTCAATATTCTGCCTTTGGCAGTAGTAAATCGCTGAAGTGCAAAGAAAGACCAAATTTGGTTGTGCTGTGATCATTACTGACTTTAGATGTCTTTCTAATTAATGAACCATTCACAGGAAGCTCTGACTTTTCATCTAACATGTTTATGAATTTTAAATATGCACCAAATAGTTTCCAGTAACAACCATATGATTTACAAAGTACCCATTTCAGTCAATCATCACATGCACAGGATCACACAGTTATTTTTATCACCTCAATCCGTGTTTGAAACAGTGGCCTGGTTTAAATCCTGACAAAGACAGTGAAGAATATCCATTGAATTAAATAGGTTTTGCCTCTTGACCAAGGAAATTATCAAAATATTATTATCAGGATAGAAACTTCCTAGTGCTGCTGACGTGAAAAATGCTGTTCCAAGAATCACCAATACCTCCATAAATATCTGATTATTTTCTCTGGAGATGTTAGTCAACTTTGAAGGACAGCAAACAGACCATGGCATTTTTCTTCATGAAAATAATACCACTCTCCAAGCTCACTGGCTCTATTGCTAAAACTATGCAATATCTGCAAGTGTTTGATCTAATCAATAGTGCTACAAATAAAAAGGAGATTTCCTGTTATCCCGAAAATGCCTATTCCATGTTGGAAACCATGAAATTTGCTCTCTTATCTTACTGAATAGGTCTGAATATTCATAATTTTCACTCCAAACTTGATACTTTAAATCTGCCTTTTGTTCCACACTGTAATATAATTTGGACTCAAACTGTTGGTTACCAAATTCTAAAGGCAATGTTTCCTCTTCATATTTCTCTCTCTGTCAATCCTCCTGTCATCTCTGCCTTATCTAGATTAGGTCCCTTGATAGAGCAGCCATATTCTCTTTATATCAACAACCCCACCAACACAATACTGTCCATGAACCTTCTGAGAGTGCGCTATCCCCTCATTCAGATGATTAATAGAGACATTAAGCAGTATTTACCCCTGTAAGTTACCTGCAGCTCCATGGAGAGGGACATTGCTATACTGGTGGTCAATAAGTTAAGCATGAGCAAGCAATGTACACTTGTAGCCAAGAAGACCAATGGCATCCTCGGGTGCATTAAGAAGACTGTGTCCAGCAGGTCGAGGGAAGTTTTCTTCCTCCTCTACTCTGTCCTGTTGAGGCCACATCTGGAGTACTGTGTCCAGTTCTGGGCTTCCCAGTTCAAGAGAGACAAGGAACTAATGGAAGAGTCCAACGGAGAGCTACAAAGATGTTTAACGGACTGGAACACCTCACAAGAAAGGCTGAGAGACCTGGAGATGTTCAGCCTGGATAAGCAAAGACTGAGAGAGGATCTTATCAATGCTTATAAATGTTTAAAGGATGGATGTCAAGAAGATGGGGACAGATTCTTTTCAGTGGTGCCCTGTGATAGGACAAGGGGCAACAGGCACAAACCAGAACACAGGAAGTTCCACCTAAACTTTAAGAAAAACTTTACTTTGAGGGTGATGAGCACAGAAACAGGCTGCCCAGAGAGGATGTGGAGCCTCCTCTGGAGAATTTCAAAACCCACTGGGATGCATTCCTGGGCAACCTGCTCTAGGTGAACCTGCTTTAGCAGGATGGTTGGACTAGATAATCCCCAGAGGTCCCTTCCAATCCCTACCGTTCTGTGATTCCGTGAGCATCACTCTCCAAGCCCGTGGTTCAGACAATTTTTCACGTGCTTTATCATTCATTCATGCAGTCTTTATCAAATATATTTGATCATAAATTTACTATGGGAGACTGTGCTGAAGGCCTCTCTAAATTAAAGACAAACTACATCCAGTGTTCTCTTGTCTTCTCATCACAGAAGGTAATCAGTTAATAAGCAGTATGTTCTTGTTTTATTGGGTATTTTGTGGAGGGAAAACAGTATGAACAGAAGTCATAGAAATCTAAGCACCTAAATATCCTTTTGGCATCAATTGTTAAAAACACTGCAATGTCAATGGAAGCACAAGCAGCGTTTTCTCCTGCATGTTGGTAGCACTAAAGTATATAAAATGTATACAATCATGGTGAGAAGAGACTTTTGGTACCCTTTTTTCACTACCTTACAGCTGCAAGGGACACCAAGGCACTCCAGCATGACTTCCCATACAAATCGAATGTTCTCCACACAAAAATGATGGATAGTTGGTCAAAAAAAAAATAAGCAGCCTGGGTTGCAGTGCTTTAGCTATTGCAGTGAACTTTGGAGGACTGTGAGGTTTGCTTTGTGTTTTCTTTTCAGTATTGCTACTACTGAAGAGAGATCTTTATTGGGGTGCTGAGTATTTGATATTAAACACTGGCTCTCTCTCGCTTGTGAGAAAATAAAGATATTTGTGGTTTTGCTCCTGCATCGCTGAAATGTTATGAGATTAGATCCTCCCTGGAGTCTGATCTTCTGTCTTCATTTACTGCTATTTCTGTACCAGTAAATTTAATGTCACCAGGGCACAGGTGCAGGAATTCAACATCCATGCTGTTAAAAAGATAAAATAACCCTTAGCTGGCTTTGGCCTAGACCAACGAGCAGTCTTCTAAATGGTTGGTTCTGTAGCAGAGTTTTAGAGTCAATTCAGACCAGGGACCTTTCCCGTGAAGTGCTGGATATTGGAGGAATATTGACACGGCATAGCCTGATTGTGCCATCTGGCCTCAAGGCTCCACAACAACTCCTGGCACTGGTTAGTTTGCTAATAGAGATGTAAGAGTAAATGTTTTCCCAATCAAATCAGAAGCAAATCCACCTTCTCCCTCATGTTGCAATCCAAACATCTTCCCTCTTCCCTCTCCAAGGATGTATAGGAGTCTTCCACTGTTGAGGTTTTAGGATATTTTTCCCAGCAACTGGGTTTCTCAGTTCCTGTGCTTAGCGTTTCCTCTCTGTGTCAAAGACTGGTGCTGTCTTTGAAGAAATTCAGTGCTAATAGCACTGTCTGGCAGGGAGTGACAAGCGCAGAGGATCAAAGACAAGAACATAAATCTAACAACTTCCATCTCAGGAACTATCTCCCCCCTCCCCACGGATAAAGATGCAAGATTGAAGAGAGGTGGGAAGATTTATTGGGAGCAGAAAACAGTGTATGAGGAGTGGGGAACAAGAGTTAACCACTTATTAATGAACTTATGAAAGCAGGATGTTTCCCTACACCTTAACATGCACAGATCACTTCTAAGTCCCTCTGAACCCTCCTAAACTGATTGGTTTTGTTGTATTTTCTCACCCTGGGACAGGGAGATCCCAGTGCTGTTACACTTGACAGGCTAAACAAGGTCACCTTCTCCCTTTCCCACAGGGACATTTCGGTCAGGTTCTGCTGGTTCGCCTGGTCCCAGTTTCTCTTAGGGATACATTTCTCTCTCGGGTGTGATAAATGCAATGTGAGAACCATATGGGATCCCCAAAACAAAAGATTTACAATACTTACAAATACCTTCAGGGGCTGCAGGACCAGGGTACATTTTTTGCTCTCTTTGCTTATATGAAGACAGGCTGTCCTTTTCACCACTTTCCTTACTGGTTGCTGGGTAGCCCTTATACAGGGAGCCACAAGCATCATCAGATTACTCATACCCAAAGCTCTTCTATCACTCTCAATGTCATAGAGCCACAGAATCATTTATATTTGAAAAAGGCTTTTAAGATCATCAAGCCCAGCTGTAAACCTAACATTACCACGTGTACCACTAAACTATGTCCCTCAGCACCACATCAACAGGTCTTTTAAATACCTCCGTGGAATGTGACACAAACACTCCCCTGGGCATTCTGTTCTAGTGCTTGACCTTTTCAGTGCAGAAGTTTTTCCTAATGTCCAATCCAATTCTCCTCTGGTGCAACTTGACACTGTTCCTCCTGCCCTGAAGATGTCCTTACTCCTTGTCTACCTGTTCTCTGCTCTCTAGGCCTGTTGGGATATTCTCTGGGAAGTATGACATGCATCTCAGCGTTAATTAATTTATTGAGGTCTGTTAGATCAGTGCTTCAAGGGCTCAAAAAATTTGAAAAGATACCTACAAATAGCAAGGGACTTAGAAAGTTTACTGGAACTCTCCACTGTTTTCCATTTCTTCATCCCAGGGGGCTCTACATAAACTATTTGTTGTACCTATAATGTTAATCATATTTGAAATCCTTGCTCAAACAGAAAAGATGATCCCAAATGACCTCTTTACCTTGATTATGGACTAGTTTGCATTAAAGCATGAAAGTCTTCTTTCAAGATTCAGAGACTTCTTTGTCCCAAAGGAGCTCAGCTATTTCAGCTGACAGAGGATGATCCCTGTTAATAACTATAACAACATTGACAGTGACTATTTAAAAAATTGGGTACATGCCCTTTTTGTAGGCAGTGGAACTGACTGAAGGAAACTTTTGTTTCTAGAGGGTGATTTTACACGAAGGTAAAGTAGATTTTGTCCTTTCTGATCTGCTGAAGTAACCTCAGCTTCCACATAATCACTGACTCCCTGTCACAGAGAGAAGAGTATTCCAGGCAATATGGCAATGCTAAGATGAACTTATTAAGTGAACCAAGCATGGAACAGGCTGTGTCAGGAAATTCCTGGCTTGAAAGGTGCACAGTGTAGAAGTCTGCCTACACCTAAAGTACATGGAAGCTAATTTTCTTAGCATTTTTGACAAACTGGTGATTCGAAACCCATAACAGATGAATGTGAACAGTCATGATGGTCATCAGTGCCATCTTGCAGATCCACACAAAGACCAGGTCAGGACTGGAAAGAGCATTCTCACAAACTAGGATTTTTAATCTTGCCCTAGAAGTGCAATTGACTGACTTCTAAGTGAAAAAGCAATTACCATTTTCTCCCTGCCACTAAAGCTGCATCTGTCTTCCTGCCTCCCATCTCTCATAATTAGAGTAGACACACAAAGTTTGATATTGACATTGAACACCAGTGAAGAGATGCAAACCTCCAGGAAAGAGAACAAATATGAATGGGTATCCTAGAGTTTTATGATGTCTGGTGATGCAACCTCCAAAAACCATCATAAAAACATAGATCACTTACTTTATGGGTAAATGACTACAAGATAACCATGGGGTCCTGTTTCACTCATGTCTTTGAACATGAAACTTGTATTGAAAAAGCTGTTATTAAATCCGATGAAGAAAGTAAAAAATATCCACAGTAGTTACTGATGATGATCATGTGTTGCACTTTCCTAAAGAGGAAGAAAAGGGTTTTTTTTCTGTTTAATGGCATGTACAAATAGCATACATATCTTACTTTTTTTCCATGCTATGTTATAAACCTTCTCACTGTAAATGTTCTATACAGATATAGAAAGAAGTTTTCCCTTTAGCTAATGAACTCACATCAAGAAATGCAGCTACTAAAAAAGCCTCTAACAAGTTGTATGAATATAAATTGCTTTTTAAGTGCAAAAGAATTAGATTTAAGGGAGATGAAATCTACGTATATGTGCTGAGCCGTTGGTTTCTATTTTCTGCCAAATTTGGTCTGAATTTCAAGTTGTAGGACAGCTTCCTTTATATTCAGAATTCATTAAAGTCCAGTCACGGGTGAGCTTATAGGTGTCTTCTGCTTTTCCTCAGTCACGGCATCCATGTGTCTGAATTGCAAATTGAGGATATTTAACATGCTTATTTCTCTGCATATCTGTTAAATTATGCCAGACTGGGCAGCTGGTAATTCTGCAAAGAGACCAAACCTAACACATTTTCTTTTATTCTTTTTGGGTCGATACCAAGTCATTGATATTTGCTTCTGTTTTCACTTTAATTGTAAGGCAAAAGAATCTGGGATTTGTGCTTAGCATTGAAAGATTTGAAGCTAATTTTATAGTTTATGTGATCTTTCAGGAATTATTGCCTATAAAAAAAAATAGTTTTAGAATTTAGAAAAAAAAAAATCAATTGTAGGGGCTCCCTGGACTCCCAGAAACAATTTGAGTGCCAAAATGCCATGTTCCGTACTGCTGTCTAGCCAAGATGGAAATCTCACTGTAGTTGTTATTTTCAGGTCATCCCTATAATGATTATATAGCAGTAGTAACAGAAAAGATTCTTGGTATAAAATCTGGCACACAGTAGTAATAATAGAAAAATTCTTAAAAAGCTGGGAAACAGCAGATGGATATGGGCTTTTGTTGTAGTCAGGGAGGGAAAAGTGGAAAAACTGTCTCCAAAAAGGTTTGAGTTTAAAGGAGAATGGAGACATCCTTGATACTCCTAAACAGAACTCTTCTGAAATGAAGCATGTTCCCCAAAGGTCTTAAATGACTATAAGTCATTTAGTTAAGCCAAGGTGGCTGAAAGGAGTAAATAAATAGCATCATATTCCTGAGGTAGCCCTCCAAGGTATCCCCCCCCTTTTTTTCCGCATAACAGTAACAAATATTCAGCAGCATTCCCTGCATCTCATAACTTGTTTTCTAGAAGTTTCTTTCATATTTAATAATAATTTACCTACAACTGACTGACTGGGTCACCTTCCATCCAAAATGCCATTTGTCCTAGCTCTTTTTATTTCCATGCCTGCACAATTCAGTGACATTTTGTTCCATCTGTCCATCTGGTTAGCACACCTGCCTTCTCTTCTTCCAGGTACAGAAGCTGATGACTGTGACAAACAAAAGATTAAGATGAAAAACAATGCAGTCTTGTTACTTCATCACACACGCTATTTTTAAAGGAAAACGTCAATGAAGTTCCAACTCACTTTTTTCGTTTCAGTAGCAATGGTCCCCTGAAGATTTGCAAGGAGTGAAAGTCAAAAGGAAGATATAGGGAGGCAAGCCTATTGTTCAAGCAGCCTGAAGTATCACAGTCACACATGACCTGCAAAAGAATTGAATGAGTTCTTTCATTTTTAGATCACATTGCCCAATATATTACAGCCTGTTCCAAAATATTTCTGTACGGAACAAGTTCTGCTGATAGTTAAGGAAGGCCAGGATTTTTTCAGCATAAAACAAACATTTAGCTTTGACTGGAAAAGAAGACAAAAGGTGTTAACAAATCTGAGTTATGTGTTGTTTGTTTTGTCATTTAACATAAAGCAGAAAGGCATAGCTTCCAAACTGCACTGCAAGCAGCTTTACAAAATATATATCTTCTATACTATATGCAAATAAGTCTGTGGGTGTGTGTGTGGGAGAGAAAACAGGGAGAATAAAAGTGATTTAATCTATAGTTTTCCTTAGTAATAGATGATTTTATTTGTTCATAGCTTCACGATCCATGGGCCTTTACTTTTCCAAACTTTATTAAGTAGAGATGAGAGATGCGCTTCTCCCAGTGTCAGTACTTTGCCTGAGCACCCCTGAAGTCAGTGAAAACATCAATGTGCACAAATGAAACCATTGTCTTACACATGGAAGGATTTGTGAACACTTGTTCATTCCCTTCTTAACCAGTTTTTTATTTAATGGCAATTATTTTTCATATGAGCTGGGAGAGTTCAGAAAAAAATACCTATAGGAAACTTCTGCAATTCTAGTTGAATTTACTAAACTGATCAATGACTGACCTGCTCTTTGCACTGAATTAGATATCTGGAACAAACCTGTGATACGGGTACATCCAGGTTCACAGGAAAGATGTCTGTAATGTTTCTGATAATGTCCCACAACAAGAATGGAAACACAACAAATCTAAGCCTGATTGCAGCAGGTATAGGGCAGCTATGGAGTTGATGGATTAAAGGAACCAGCTTGGCACTTTCTTCAGTTAAGAGGAGAGGCTGGAGCTTTGATTCTGAAGTGAGGAGCTGCATCTCACAGCATCTTCTGTAATTGGTGAGCTGTCGTAGAATGAAAGGAAGAAATGGACAGGCACATGGCAAGAAAATACCATTTCAGTATAATCATGTCAACACTGGCACTTTGGCAATTTCTCTGTTCAACACTCTGCAGTGGGGGTGGCTGCCATCCCAGGGGTGGGATCAGCACACACACTGTACCCTGTCTGCAGCTGAGTAACACACTGCAGTGTGAGCCTGACCGATGAGAGAGGTGTTTGCTGATCTTAGCTCAGAGGCAGCTTGTCACTGGAGCCAAAATCTGCTCACACAGAAAGTCATCTGTAAAGCTTACCCACACCATTCTGGGAACAAGATCAGACCTTTTTTATTATGTACATAATGCTCCTCCAATTGTTACTTATGAAAGAAGATAACATGAACCACCAAGAGAGGACTTTAGCAAGAGTAAGGAATAGCACCAAGTGAAAGGAAAAACTTGTTGAACTGAGCAGCGTTGTCCCAAAGCTGTAAAATTCATCTATAAGGATTGTATTCAGCAATTGCTTTGCAATTACTGCAAGCTCTGAGGAGACAAATCATTGTCCTTAGCCTTTGTCATCCCAATGGAGTCACAGAAGCTTAAAAATACAAGCTGGAAAAGACCTCGGTAGGTGATCTAATACATCGCCCACAGTCTTTGTTATTCAAACAAATAAAGGGTAATTTCTCCACTACAGTTAGTTTCTCTACAATTACTCTACTGCAATTACCATTACATAGAAGCACTTTAGCAGCATGGCAGTAACTAACAAATCAAAAGCTGTGCTATTCTCTGAGCTCCACTAAGATTTACAGCAAAATATATCCCTATCTTCATTTTGTACTGTGAAGTACAGTGAAATTGTTATAACACATTGCAGTAAATCACAGAGAGCCTTTCCACAAACCAGCTGAGAGCTTCCTCTGCCTTACCAGGGCTGTGGTTAGATGTTGTGCTGGTGAGGGTCTGGCGTGGACACTATTAGTGAACATCACTACACTGTTCATATTCAGAAATAAGCAAAGTCATAACCCAGACTTGCAGTCTGGGCAGGAGATGGTGTAACACTTCCCTAACAGCAAACAAGACACACATGTATGATTGCATTACTTCTTATGGGAAAGCCAAAAATGGTCAGAAATATTCTTCTTCGTGTTGTGTCCCTCATCATGCTACCAGACTTGAACTGTAGTGAGGCATATTAACAGCTATATGAAAAGGGAATTTAAAGTGTTACCGGTGAATATGCATCTATATGTCCCTCCACCAACAGACAGACAACAAAGAGAATACAATTTCTGTAGTAAGTACCTCAGGGCAGCACAACACACAAGCTCCAGCAAGGCCCACCGGTTCAGGGCGATTTTTTTTTTTTTGGTTGTGGGTTGTTGCTTTTTTCTGGGGGGTTGAGTTTAGTCCTTTTTCAACAACTTAAGCAAAATTATCACTTGCATGGCTGAATGATGCCTTTCTTCTTATGCCAGGTCACCTCTGAGGCAGGCATTGCAATCAGATTTTATCTGATAACATGGGAGCAGATGTGCCAGCTTACTGCACAATACAGTAAAGGAAAGCTGCTAATGACAATGTCTGAGCTTGAGGACAGAGTTGCTGAGATCCGTAGTGGAGGGTGAAGTAACGTGCACTGACAGTTAAGGTCCATCATGTAATAAGCTAGATGTGACAGCAGACTAACAAAAAAATTAATTAGCAGTAGCTGGAGTCTTATATGTGATCCAGTTTCAGGCAAAAGAGCGTAAGTATTTTCTTTAAACAGCATTCGACATCATCAGCTTTCTCAACACTTGAATCTTCAGTGAAAAATGAGACACCAGATTGCAGGGGATGGCAGCATGCACTCACTTGTCCATCAGTTTTGATTCAAAAGATTGCAAGATACACCCCAAAGCCCCATGTTTTATAAGCACTAGAAAATATGTATTTTCTGGTGGAAAGGTCGTTTTTAAAAGCAGTGTGTTAAATACGAACTGGAGCTGCCCTGGGAAATTATACACAGAAGTCTTCCATAGTGCAAGGCCTCATTTAGTTGGGATGTCCTGCTTCCCAGTACAGCCCATCCCATCAAAGTGACACCTCCAGATCATCAAATCAAGACAGGTAAATACCAGATGTGGTTTACATAAGAATTGTTTGTAAAATAAGTGTAAAAACCACTGAAATAAAATGGCAAATTACAAGAGGGCATTGTTGATTTGTTGCTGGGAATTATTCGCTTGTATCCTGTGGACACGTACTGGAAGCCTGGGACCACATAATATCAGAGCTAAACAGGGAAGAATAATTCTTTTTTGCATAAACTTATTGATCCTTCACTATCTAGATTCATTTTGCAGCAGAAAAAAAAAAAAAAAAAAAGGAAAAAAAAGAGAGAGAGAGGCTTCTTGCAGTGTTTTATGGAGGAAAAAAAGAAAGATCTGCATTGTAGATACATTGGTTCAGTGATCCAGGCATCAAAAATTTAAAGCTCTCACATGCCTTATGATACTACCTAGTCCCAAGCATGGACTTCAGGTGAGGTTTCCCTTAACATTGAAAGCACCTATGAAATCTGTGAGCTTTGCTTTCTTTATTCTCATCAAAAGGTAAATCTCACTTAACAGAAACTTTTCTAGGTCTTTTTTTTGCCAAGTTGAGTACATTTTGCACATTGCTTACTAAATTTTGGTAGTGGTGTCAATTTAAGAACACTTTCCAATTGTAAAACTCCTGGTAAAAACAAACAAACAAACAAACCTGTCAAGCTCTATATGCTATAGTCAACAATTTCATTTCCCTCAAGATTGCTATACACTGATATTTCCATTCCTATGGTGTTTAGCAGACTGAAAATGTTCCCAAACACCTTCCAGCCAATTCAGCTCAGTGCTGAACGTACTGTCCACCTCACCCAGTCTGTGAAAACCAGTCAGAGCAGCGTTCACTACTTTTCTACCTTCATCCCTTTAAGTTTTCACAGCTGAATTTTATCACAGGCCGCTAGATTACGGCTTCCCTGTTTAGCTCTGCAATTTAATAGTTCAGCGTGTTTGACCCGTGCTGTACTTTGTGCCTGCAGGCACAGTCGTCATGCTCAGTGCTGCCTGTGAACAGGGTTGAGCTGGTTCACTCTGTGTGGGGTTAGTTGGTCTTTTGAATGAGATGGTACCAAAACCACTGCTGGGAGAGGGTGGAGTGAATTGGTTAAGCTTTTAGCCTAAAGAAGGCTAAAAAGGACTCTTTGTGTTTTCTTCCACTACAGAAAGGGTGCCCAACTCTTCTTATAAGTGGACAGTATAAGGGAAAGAAGCAACAGGCACAAGATGCAGCACAAGAATTCCTGACTTCATCAGAGGAAAATAAATTCCAAGTGATTAAGCACTAGGGCAAGTGCCCAGAGAGCCTGTGAAATCTCAATCCTTGGAGATACCCAAAACTTGAAAGCAAGCAAATCTTTGAGTAAAACTGGTCTATCTTTGAAGTTAGACCCACTTCTGAGCAGAAGGTTGAACTGGAGACCTGCAGAGCTCCCTTCTAGACTGAGTTTAAGGTTGAATCTATTAATTATTCTCCTCCAAGTCCCAGAATTTAATGAAAACCCTGAATACTGGCCGTGATCAGAAAGAGATGCTTAGCTTTCAGTCAAGGTCATAAAGAAACAGAAACACTCATAGGTTGCTGTTTGTGTCCTGCAGCTTCAACAAGAAAAGCTGTTTATGCTCACTCAGCCTAAGCCCTATCACTTCTGTACCATGAAGGACAGAACAAGCCATAACAGCAAGGTCTGGAAACAATTGCAACCCCTTTGTGGCACTTTTTAAAAGAGATGAAATACAAGCATATTAGCATATAACTCTTAACTAATGCTAACAGTGCAATCCATGCAGATGAAGCTGGCCAAGGAAAGTGCAACATATTTTAATGTATTTTAATATTTCCCTGGTGCACCCTCCCAGTACGTAACCATTTGCAACTCAGGCTGATTCCTAAGCCAAATCTTACTTATTTTTATTTCATGCATTGCGATAGAATAGTTTTTGACTAGTTGTCTGGGTATTTTTTAAGCTCATGGACGTTTTAGTGTCCACAGTATCTTGTGTTAAACCATCCAGCAAAAGACATTGAATAAATAAAACATAGAATAACACATCACATCACAGAAATAGGTCTTGGCTTTGTTGAGCATTGCTGGGAAATGTTTCCCATCCATAGCAAGCACAACAGCTCCATCAATATTTGAACAAAAGCAGTTAGACTTTTCATTAACTCACACAATTTTTTTAAGTTCAGTGAAAAAAAAAATAAAATAAGAAAAAGCCAATTACTTTCATTTGCCCCAGAAGAAAGTGAAATATAACCTGCAGAAATTAAAACTGTAATGGAACTATTGCTGTTTTCTAACCACTCTGGCACGGCTGTGTCTGTCTGGAAAATGTCAAATTGGTCTGAAAACCCCAGGCAGGATGAGTGCTTAGTTTGTCTTGATCCACATGACTTCACAGCAAGTTTCATACTACAGGCTGAAAATCTTGAACATAACATAGGAAAAAAATGGATCTGGAAGCCCCAGAACAAGTAACATTGACCATTTTTTAATCCCAACCCACATTTTTCTGCTACTTTCTGTTACTTCTATGATTTTTTTTTTTTTTTTTTTTAAGGTGCTATCTCTTTATTCACAGCTCACGTCAGTTTGGGGGAAAATTTATAGCACATAGCTCTCATGATCCCCTGAGTTGTGCACATACACTACTTCTACAGCACATTGGAGTAGAGGGAAGAGCTGAGGGTGAAGCCCCAAGCAGAAGCATGATAGTTAATGTAATTTCTTGAAATCTGAGTGCCTCAGAAAATCCATCTCAGAGAGACATCCAGGCAGTAAGAGGGAGCTGATGATGGCAAAAGAGTTTCTTTAACTGATCTTTTTACCAACCCTCTTCAATGATGCAGGACAGCATCTTGCTCCTCTTAGGTCACCAGACAGGAGCTCTTTTCTGGAGGTCCATACATAGGCCCTTCCTTGAAACAAGAAGCAATCATTGTCCTAAAATGAGTTTTGCACTATCTCACTCCTCTAACAACTCACTTCCAGTTTCTTCATCACTTCCTCCATGAGTTTATGCAACTGCTGCAAGCATCTGCTACATCTCTGCCTCACTCTGCTTTGCCAACATATTCATCTGACAGTCCAATGTTGTCGATACCACTTCCAGCTCAGAATCATCACCTGTCATCATCACCTATCTGCTCTGAGTGGCTCTGCTGGCCTGCAGACGATGGCTGTAAAGCATTCTTTGACAATTGCCAAAGCCCCCATCACCTTGATATACAGGTTACTGCTGTTACAGGCAAATACATTTGGGTACCACGCTGGTCAGATGCTTCTATTGGTTAAACAAGGCATAAAAATTCATGAGTCAGCTGGTGCCTTTGGTCCAGCACATTTTCTCCCTCTTCACCAATAGACATTCCTGTTTTTGGCTCGGATTTAATTCTGAATATTTTGAAATATTTGCAAGGACTGCTGCTTAGAATTCATCTGCTGTTATACTGTCTTTTGAAATTTTATTTCCTTTCTAGTTTCTATTGTTATTTTTTGAGAATTTGATCTCATTTCTGATGGATTTTCTTTCTTGTCGGTGTGTAGTTTTCATTGATTAACCAAGTCAGACATTGAAAACCATCAAAACTGAAGACTCTTTAAAATGAAGTAATAAGATAATATTGATTGGAAATATTCAAAACCAGAAAAGACTTGACTGGTAAAAAAATGAGTGCAACAAAACTGTCAAGTAAAAATATGTTTCTACCAATTTGAAATTAATTACAAAGCTGCATCTTTCCTTGGGAAACTGCCAGTCATTTTCAAAATGTGAGATAGCGTACAGGAACTTCCCAATGAATAAGACTTTTTTTTTTTTCCACAGTTGCTTTAGTCAGAAATGGATTTCATACACGCTCAGGTGCAATGTGATAAAACTACTATAGCTGCAGTGAGCTGCTGAAGAGGTAGAAGCAGTCAGGTGTAATGGGCAGTATTCTATATATATTTACACCATTAAGATTTTTCAAAGGCTTTTTTCCTAAACACAGATTTTTACCA
This sequence comes from Baryphthengus martii, assembly GCA_013396935.1. Lineage (NCBI taxonomy): Eukaryota > Metazoa > Chordata > Aves > Coraciiformes > Momotidae > Baryphthengus > Baryphthengus martii. Next base: position 64,704 of record VWZK01021393.1, read on the forward strand.
AACATTAACAGATAATCCTGCTGAAGTCAGCAGAACATTGCTCCAAACAAAGCAAGGGTCGTGAAGCAACAAAACCCTGCAGAATGAAGAAATTATCATTTCAATTTGGTGGATCTTTTAAAAAAACAAAACAGACATACAAAAAATATCCCTCCAGAGCTCAGTATGTGGTTGTGCGTTGCCACATATCTGGGTCATTGAGTCCGTCCTACACTGTCATTGGTGGATTAGTAAAAAATCTCACTCCTCACTAACATAGCAAGATTATCACAACTTCACAGGCATAATTGTCACTAGAGTCTTTCACCTCAGTTAGCCAAGATGTTACTAAAATCTTTAAAATTGTCTTGTCTCCATCAGCTCAGCACAAGGAAAAAGTCTTACCCACTGCAGATGGCCCAACTGTGTTGTCCCCCAATTGCAGTATTAGGAGAGGATGCAAGAAATTCTGCCAGCGCTTAGGTATTTTCAGTCTAAGTAAAAGGCATCCTGAAATTACAGATTTTGTCCATTAATTCATGTCCTCGAGGTCTGCAAAAAGAAAATAGATCTGTCACAGCACAGACGCCATGTTAGTGAGCAACGGACAGAGGAACCATTTATGGTCTGAGTATGTCCTGCTACACGTGGACATCAATGTGGCCGGAGGCAGCATGGGCAGGACACAGCAAAGCAGCAGAAGAGGATCCTTCAGGCAACTTGAGAACCTGAGATTAAGTGGGGGTTGCAGGAGAAGTGAGAAAGGTGATAACACAGAGGAATAATTTCCTGCACTTGGAAATTAAGCAGCCCGAATGAATGTGAGTTGAATGAGCGTGAAGGGATGTTTTTATTTTATTAAAATCACCCTGGGTTTTAATTATGTGTGAACAGGTAGGATAGCTGTACTGAGGCAAGTATACAAATTACTGAGGAAATACACATGGTGTATTTCCAGTACAGCACAGGTTTATGCACTTAAATGACCAATAATTGATCAATTTTCATTTTTTAAATAAACTTTCAAAATGCTGATATTTTTTAAGACACTAGCAGCAAGGCAAAGCCAGAGGCATCCCTCTACATTAAATGGAGGATATCCTCCTAGAAGCAGGAATCAGCAAAGGCAAAAACATCATGAAAGAGCTGAAGCTGGAAGCATTGCACACTTCACTCATAAAGCTCCAGCTTCAAGGGCTGCTGAGTCTCCTAACACCTTGCAGGATCACGCCCTCCATGTTTGCCTGGAGGCTGCAATGCATGCAGGGGTTTCAAAAAAAAGAAATTTCTAAACTTTGTTAGGCTTCTGGGAAAAAGAGTGTGGTCTATGAGCACTTCAAGCAGGAGGTAAAAGAAATATGATGGTGGCTCTCAGTTTACAATGTCTGGCCTGGGACAACAGGCACAATTGTCTCTCGGGATAAATAGTATGCTGAAAACCACAGGAATTCCTGCTCCTTTGCAAGGCTGTCTTCTGTGCAGGTGCACATCATCTCCATACCTACTTTTGTTCTCAAATCATTTTATTTCAAATAGATGTGATGTTTCTGGCACTGACAGTCACCTATTTGCTCTTGCCCACCAGAGCAGGTCTACCTTTGCCACTGAGGCATCTACTAATTTCGGTCTACCATTCTCAATTTTCTCTATGGAAAAATAACACATACAAAACCTGGATTTCTGAACAGAGCCAGGGGAGTTTTAGAGATTGATATCCACAGATGGACATATTAAAATTATCCTTCCTGTTGTTTTTCCTTTACAGACCAACTTTCTTGAGGAAGAGGTAAGCTCACAGCTCAGTATTTATCTTTTTCTTTCCTTTATTTATTTAATTATTAAGAGTCAAAACCAACAAGATTCTACTGTCTCCGGGTGTCATCACTACTGACTGTAAGGAGCAACAGTGCTTATGTAGTCACATTACGGCACCTTCTGAAAGAGTAATCCTGATGTATGACATGTTTTTCTCTCTTTTTCTGAAATATATTGTTAACTAATAACAGATTTGTGATTCTACTATTTATAAATATAATCACATGCATGGGTCCAAAAGATGGGTGTCATTTCAAACATGCCATAGTTGTATTGTTTTAGGGTGCAGGGTGTGAGTGGATTTTGGAAACAGGAAAGAGTAGAACATTAACTGAAGGGAATTTTTTAACCAAAAGGATCCTTACATGTTATCTGGTTTAAAACAAAAGAAAAAAAAGATAAAATTTTCAAACAAATTGTAATTATGCTGCAGAAATCTTCTGCAAACCCAGACCCACTATTCACCTAAATCAGGTGCTTTGGGTAGAGTTTAAGTAATCACAGCTGTACAAAAGAGATTCTTCCTCAGGTGTATTCTCCCAGGAAAATATCTGATCATTGCTGTTAAGAAACAGTAACAAGAGTTTTCGTTGTATTATAGTCTTAAGGACAGAATTGATATGATACTTGAATATGATGCTTGATTAATCACAGAATCACAGAATTGCCTGGATTGGAAAAGACCTTTGAGATCGTCAAGTTCAATCATTAACCTAACACTGCCTGCATGGAACATTTGATATACTCAAAGACAAATTGCATTTTCTCTTACCTGGAAAGAATCATCACTGTGGGTGGGTCAAAGCTTCCTCAAAGCTTCCTCAGCTGTAACACAACCCTTCATACCAAGAAAAATATGTTATTTAGCCCATGGCTGCATTCTTTCATCTTCACTGACAAGGTAGACTTAAGAAGATGAAATCCTGATTATGTTCATAATGAAATAAACATAACTATTTCTTGACCATAATAGATGTAAATTTGTGACTATCATAGATGTCTCATTGCAAAATGGAGCAATATGTTCGGGAAAGTTTATTATGCCAGAGGGAGAAAAAGCAATTTTGGGGAAACAGCTCCTATTTTAATGCTTAAATCTTGATGTATTTGGCTGGCTGTGACTGTGATATAAGAAACCAGCTCCACTCCCATCTTCAGGCAGTGGATATCTTATCTCAAAAGTGGATATTTCAACACAAGTTTTAGGTACATGTAACACTAGTCACAAAGTGAGTTAAGGCAAGAAGCTGGAAATTACTTCACCATTTCTTCCACTGCAAATTAGCAGGAACGATTTTAAATCATCATGCTCAACAAGATATTGGCAAAATATGGAACATGCAGCAATACAAGTAATAAGAGAATGTATTATTTGAATTTATAGCACATTAAATACTTTAAAGCCCCAAGAAATAATATATTTCAATTTTTCTTGATGAGAGCACGAGTATTTCCTCTTTAAGTATGGAAAAAATGTAAAAATACAGATTATTTTAAAAAGTTGGCTATAATCCCCAGCTTTGCAAGAATCACATCTGAGAGTTAAGATACAAGAAGATTTGTATTGAAAATTACATCTCAATTCACATGATGGCACTTGACACCCACTTTGACTTTGTTCTCAGGGTCAGCAAAGCCTCTTTATTCTGCCTGACCTGGCCAGAGATGGGAGAAAGGGTCTCTGGTTCTGAAAGGAATTTCCTTTCAAGACAAAGAGGTGGTTTTAAAGCTCCCCACACCACTCTAGTTCTCACACGTGGATCTAAGGTGAGAAGTCAGAAGACTGCGTGCTGAAACAAGATGTTACAGTTGACGTAGAGAGTAGAGCATGGCTTTCTGAGTCCCAAATCAAGAAGACTATTGCCAATTCTGAGGCCCATTTTGTGGACTCCATTTCTGTGGCCCCATAATTGTGGGAATATGGAAATTAAGCTGTCTTTATTACTTAGGTATTTTCTGGCTCCTAGAATGAGAGAATTGAGAATTAGAACACTTGGACAAGCACAAACTAAGGTGAGAAATAGTAGAAAATGACATTATAGAATCGCGGATAGGCTGGTGCAAGAAACCAGACCTCTGAAGGTGTTTAGTCCAGCCTCATGCTCAAAGAGGGACCGTCACCAGCTCTAGATTAGGTCAGTTGTGGCTTTGTCTGGCCAGTTCTTGAAAATCTTCAAAATGAGGACACCAACACCTGTGTGAGTGATCTGTCCCAGTGTTACTCCATCCTCCCAGGTAAAGCATTTTTCCTGATATGCAATTTGAATAACCACACTCCCACATCATCTTAAGCCATCTGCCACTACCAAGAAAAGGTGGATGGATATACCAAGAGCAATTTGGCTTCCTCATATTGGTAAATGCCATTCAATTAGTCATAGGCTGTTACTAGATAACCCTTTGGCCTACTCTTTACCTGCCCCACTATACATTAGGAAGACCCATGTGCTGCCATTTTTGAGCTGCTTGTTGCTCAATTAAACAGGAATTTCCTCATGGCATCCACCTTCTGAAAAAGAATGAAGACATAGGAATTAGATCCTTCTGAAATGATAGTCATTGTTATTCTTTTCTAATTTCAGTTGTTCAGATTCATCATAGCAAAAGCAAAAAACAATACACTTGTACATTAGTACCAGATACATCTGTATCTGGTGCTATTTGACAGGCTGTGTAAATTGCTAAGCGATGCTGTAAAAGCAAGTGGAGAAGGAATGAAAATGCAAGTCCTTCGTTGTCTTGATTCATTGCAATGTGAAAAAAATCCATTTAGCATGAAGTGAATTTCACGCTTACCTATGGTGAATTTACTCTGTAAGGAAAGAATATATTGATCTAGTTAAAATTTTCAGCAGGGCAAGGTGTGTTATTGCAATGCCTGCTCTGTGCAATCCAAACAGACCCCTATGTGAGGTCCACCCTTCCTTTTCTTAGAGGATTCAGCTCTTGTAGTAATTACAGTGTTCTGAGGCCTGATCTTGTTTCATTTAGTACCATACAGGTAGCCTATATGACTTTTGGAAGGTCAGTAAGACCTAGATTCATCCTGTGAAACTTTAGATCACCGAGTTAAGGACGCAGTGTCCTCATGGCTTTGAAATCCCTGTATCATCAATGGAGAGAGACACACTAATTATCACTCTGAAGATCTGTCATTTGATATAAAGGAAGTCTTTGATGACTGTAATGTCATCTTGCCCCTCAGAAACACACCCAGCTGGGGAATTTCTTTTTTAGTACTTGGAAAATACCTGTTCTTTACTCCCTCCTGTTCCTGACACCCATGCTCTTCTCTGAAATGTCAGTAGCTCACCAAAAGCTGTTACAGTCATATCATTACAGTGAATGCAAGTTATGTACAGGGGATGAGGTCCTGACTCACATCACTGCATTGCAACTCATAGGTTTCTAATCTGAAATGAGAAAGTCCAGCCTGATATAGCCTGAACTCAAGAAAATTACTCTTGAATAATTCATTTTTTTCATAAAGAAAGTTTTTGATATAGTATTAATTTTCTAGTATGTAATGCATCTCCCTGATGTTTCTTCTGATTTATGTTTTGCTTTTTCATGAAGAAATTATTACTATGAACATCGGAACAATTCATAAGTTAATTCCCCAGAGTCATATAACATTTTGAATGTGGAAAGTTATCACATTTACACATTCACAGAGTCTATTTCTAACTGGGTTCACAACTTTTGGAAAAAAAGTCCTCTTCTTTGGGGAATATGTGGGTTTGGAGAGAGAACAGAAACTATTTTGATTCATTGCCATCCATATTGGATATGGTCTGTGGTAATACTAATCCAGAGTGTAAAATTAAGGAGTGATCCCTGCTCATTCAGCCTTCAGACACTCCTACTTCAAATAAAAATCATACTTCTGAAGAAACCTGTACTGAAAACTTAATTTCCGTCATTCTTCTCAACCTGCATGGGGAAGAGGAAAGAATCAATGTCCAGAAAGAAAGAATATTTATTATAATTTGAAAAATTATTTTAATGGAAAGTTTAAAAAAAACCAAAAGTCTTCCCCCTAACCTGGAGTGAAAAAGGGAGGACAGAGGAATGAGGGACATCAGTTTGCCATTGCATTTGTCCCTCATGTATATAAATATGTCATATAACATTTTGTTGAGAAAGTTCCTTCACCCTTCAGCTTTGACAGGAAAATCAATTTAGTATCAGGTATGTCATTTTTGCCTTTTTTTTGAAAAGCACTCACCTTTTTACTAAATCCTTAAAACCAGAAAGCTTTTAGGTTGTATGTTCTTTGCAAAGATTGGTTAAGGCTCAAGCACATAAATTATGTGTCCAGTCCACCTGTGCTGAGCACCGCCAGCCTGGGCAGCGTGGAGAAGCACAACCTAATTTGTGAGATTCTTACCACTAGAGGGACAGTGATGTTTAAGAGCCTGAAGTTGCTAATAGGGACAATGCCTATAGTACGGAGAAGACATTTTCCATGATTCAGTGACAGTCCCTGAGTTCTCCAGAGTTACCTTAAAAATATTGTGCCTTGACTCCCTTCTAATTTATATTGTATGTGATGAAGTCAAGGGAAACCAGGACAGGAGAGAGAGATTGAACCTGAGTTACATCCTGGCAGAGTCAGGATATGGCCACGCATGTCCTGGCAATGCCTCCAGCACACTGGGAATTGAAGGGAGTTCTGCTGTGGCTGGCAGAAAGGGCTGGCTTGTCATCACATGGGGACTGCAACTTCAGACTGAAGAGGAATTCCTATCTGCAAGTCCAAGAGACTCTTTACTTCATTGCTGGTGGAGTCAGAGAAGTGTAAAGATCGTACGAAGAATGTCAAATGTGCTACAGCAGAACCTCCCTGAATCACCCGCCATCTCACACACCTCCCAATATATCCTGTTTCCATCTGATCCCAGGTGGGACGTCCAGCAAACACATTGCTCCAGACACCATTCTGCCTCCTGAGGCATCCTGCCAGGCAATGTTTTGTAACAGTTTGTCTTACTTTGAGTTTCTCAGCTCCTTCTAGCTATTAACTTCATGTTGGAGTGACCAGGATGTCACTTGTGACCGCACTGAAAGAAATAACTTTGGAAGGGAGAAAAGGGGCTGGATCTGCAAGTAGGTTTTGTGGTGAAGAAAAAAAGGGCTCTTGCTCCTTAGGATGCACTGAAAGGAGGGAGACATGATCTACTGGGTTCCAGACATCACAGAGGGTGTCCACAGAATGTCTTCACCTCTTGTACCCTCACAGTACAGGATATACATATCATACTCACATGAAGGACATGACAGGGCTTGGGATCTAGGCCCAGCAGGTTCAATATATTGGAAATCGCTCTCCACTAGTTTGCAAACATTTGTTGATTTGCAGCAAGCCACATCTTTTGAATGCTACCTGATCCTTCTGCTGACATGGGGAAAGGAAGGAGGAGGAAGCAGCACTGCAGAGAGGCAGGAGGTAGACAATAAGGTGTGGAGACTATTGGAGAAAGCCAGGCAGAACTGCGACATCCCAACTGAACCTATAATCATCCAGCAAACGTTCGTATATTTGAGAACTCCTTCTGAGATTACTTAGAAAGTGTGTATTTCCTGTGGGCCATACCCTGGGGGCATAAGAGGGAAACACATTCAGCTACTTTGACCTCAAAGTAATTAGCTGATTTACATTTAAACTAATAATGAACCAGAATATTGATCTGCCTCCATCACAACATATTTTTCAGCTTCTGCAATAAATAAGGAAGGGATTACACCAACCTACCCTCACAGACCAAACACCTTGAAAGTAATGCTTAGGCTGTGAACCAAGCAAGTCACTCCCCCATATAAGCAAATAAAATGTACCCATGGAATCATGGACCATTTCCATGCATGGCCACACAACAGAGGCAAATTACAGTATCATGGACGGTCTTAACTGTGACATTTTTGGAGTCTCGATCACCTACTGTGTGTTCCTTGAACACAGTTGTGTGTGCACAAAGTTACTCGCATTTTCTTTCCAGCCTGAGTATTTAAGGTTGCAGGATGTATGTACAATGTCTGGAAACTAGATTAGTATTATCATTAGCTCATTTTCTCCATGACCAAAGAGTAGTGAATGTTAGCTGTTTTCATTTTCCAGCTGCTCCATTAATTTTGTGCTGGGGTGGTATCGCTGATCACCCTTTAGACCAAATGTGCAGCTATACTCACCAGAACACAGCGTAATTCCTGAGAAGGTTTAGTTTAAGTGTGTCTGGGAAACCTCGCTGTTAGCCATCAAATTCTTAGACACCATATTTGGTGTGACAAGTAGATATGGTTTACTAGTTACATTAGATATAGAAGCATACTGTGGGTTTGGGGGTCTTTATTTTTGTGGAATGGAAATACCAGAACACATATTAGAGATCAGGCAGGACCTGAAATTATATCCAGTTTGCGGGAAAGCATAAATAGCATTGACACATCCAGTGGTTTAACATTTCCACATCGGTAGAGCCTAAGCAGTAGCAGTAATTGTATGACCAGCTGGTTTGTTTCCGTGGACAGAGCTGGAGATCCTGTGACTGCCCCCACAAGTGCTGTAGGTGTGCACATAAATGATCACACCTACTGCAATGCAGAACTGCAGGCTAATGAACCTGCCACACACATGTTTTGTCCAGCAGAGAATGGTCACTACTGCATCTCCTTAGCAGGACCAGCTCAAACCTTCTTCAAAAACGTCTTCAGGTACATTTTGTGGGCTTTTTTGATCAGGGTTTTGAGTACTTTACCCAGAACAACAGTTCATCTGCATAGCCTTTGTCTAGTGCTCTATCTACATTTCCATTTCTGAGATAAACAACATCAGTCTAAACTTTTCCCTGAGCAAGATGATTTAGAGGTTTTCACTGTTTTCTCCCTATTTGACGGTATATTCTTTTCTTTCCCCCCACCCTGTCTCAGGAATAATAGAAGTGACTTGTTCTGCCTTTGGCAATACCTGGGCAAAAGAATTCTGTTTTGTATAAAGTCCAAACACCCAGATTCATGCTATCAAGTGAAAAAAAGGGCGGTTCAGTCTTCAGACTCACTTGGTATTTATCTTTTCTACTGAGAATTAAAAGAACAAAAGAAGCACCTAAGTAATGTAAGATGTGGTGCAGACTTCACAATATGTCCTTGTCTACTGGGAGAAGGGCAGTACCTGTAGCCTGGACTGAGCACACATTTCGTGACAAATAACAGAGCTGCTCAATTCATTTTCCTCTTTCTGCTCAGAAATTATTAAGGGAAGGAAATAAAAGAAAAAAAAAATAGAAAAAAGAAAATCCATCCCTTAGACATATTTATTTGGCTTTCTTTGAAAATTTTTGTGTTTGACAGACTGACTGACGATATGCAAAATTCACATGGCACTGCTAAGACGAGACAGGTGAGGTGAGATGTTGCATTTGCAAGGACTAGTGTCTGCCCCTGGGTGGATTCAGTAAAATCACCTCATCATTCTGTGCCTCAATTTTCTCTGTTGTTGCAGGGGGTGGCTCAAAGCTGATCTGTTTATTGCACTTTTTGAAGTACTGTTGCAGTTTGGTCTCCTCTTTGTTCATCACATGACAACTCAAGGTTTTTTACATCACAAGAGAGAACATCCGAGAAGATCTCCAAAGAAGTTTCTCTATCAGCAAAAAAAATCTAAGTTTTCTCATAGCAAAATCTTGAGCTTGTAAAAAAACAGTACTTCACACTTGAGTGATTTCTTTAGAATGATCACAGAAAACTTGAGGACTTCTAGAGTGCACAGTAGCCCTCATCACTTTTATTTGCGGACATTAAAAGTTCAGGTCATAAAAGGTGGTAATGGGAAGACAGTTATTATCTCCCTTTTATTTTTCAGAACAAACCAGTCTGCGCTGAGAGGCATGCAGTGACACTAGAAAGATGTCATGTAATGGAAATATGTCATCAAAAGATGATGAATGCATGTAATTAACTGCAGGAATACACACTCGAGATTATGTCAATCTACAGATAAAGGCATCAGAGTGCTCAGGTTCAAATATACCCTTGTGTCTAGCCTCACCCTGTGCTATTTGAAACTTCTTCAGGATGCCAAATGAAAATGTAATTCCAAATGTGCACAGAATATAAATATAAAAAAGAGCTGGGTTTAGAGTGTAATATTATTTCTCACAGTTAAAAGTCTGCAATTCCCCTCTTCTCAGCAGATCAGCTTGGTACTTAACTTTACCCACATGCTTAAGACCTACTGAATAGTTCATATCTAAATATTTTGTCAGATGGCACCCTAGAGAAGACTGGCCTGTCTGGAGGGCAACCAGAACTGTTCAGTACATCCTCTCTCTGAAAGAGAAACCTCTCTTCTCTTCCCGTTAAAATGAATGCCTAAACCTAACAATGTGCCCTCCTTGTGCATGGCTCATCCATCAAGCCGACAAATAATAAAAATGTAAACAGATGAATTCTGCTGCCGTGCTCAGCAATGAGACAGACCTGCAGTATTCAATTAGTTAGCCCATTTCCCCAGCCTGAGCAAAACTGTGTTTTGCAAGATCCTTGCCACCATTTTTTCCAGTTTATGTTTCTTAAGACCAGGTTAACTTTAGCCTTTTTAAGATGAAGTTTGTTAACCTGAAATCAATAGAACATCCTACTAAAGACTGGTGGCATTTCTGCATGAGTTACACCCTTTGGGCTTTTTTAAAGCATAGAAAACTGAGCTGTCCACAAAGAAAATATGGAGGCATGGAGAAACATCTCAAAGCTGTGAACACAAGTAAGGAAAAAGCTCTTATGATCTTTGAGTGTAAACAACAGTTTTGGCGCTCAGTTAAACAGAGGTGGAAGTGTGGAATTCCTGGTGTCAGAGCCAGAGGAGACAGCACCCAGAGAAGAATTCCCTTTGAAGTCAATGAGACTCTGGTTGCTACTCTCTGAGTGTGAAGCAGTCAGAATTTCAGTTCCAGTAATATAAAAACTCAGCTCTGTCTCGCATGTTAAATCAAACTTTAACTTGCAACTGTCCAACCAGCCTTCTTGTGTCAGATGAGTGAACAAAGTAATACACCAGAAGATTGGCAGACTAATTTTCAAATGTAACAGCAAAGGCTCAGTGTTGTCCCCTATGATATTAAAGATCACCTCTTCTCTTCCCCCCCCCCCCCCCCCCTAGAAGAACTCTCTATATCTAAACCAATTGATCATAGTTCAACTTGCCCTTTCACAGTAGAGTTGTCTAATCAAATCCTAGGCCAGAGTAAAGCCCTTTGTGTGACTTAACATACATATGACACTGAAATAGAGCATGGCTTTCTGTAAAAAGTTTTGGTATACTGCTAGTGGCAGAAAGTGAGTGTGAGGACCATGGAACATTCTGCTTATCCACCACCATAAGGGCCTTTTGAGGGCCGGTTCCATCAGGCTGCTTCAGAATTGTCCTTTTGGTTCAGGACTACCTGGGCAGGACTATCTCTTCTCCCTTGATTCACTTGATTCATTTGCCCTTTTTTCAATTGTCCGGGAGGAAAGAAAATGAAGTTTTACAAATTGACACAAAAATACAGGTGGAGGTAAAGCCTCTGCTATTAAAAGCTTATCATTAATTTGACACTGTAGAAAGAAATAGGGAAAAGGAATGTATACCTTGCACTGAGACACACATCAAATGATGCATGTCTGTAGCATCCCTGCCACATTTATGGCAATAAGTAGTGATGTTCAAATGAGGATTATGACTTCATTTTGCCATCAAGCAAACAGGCAGGGATATAGAAAAATTCTTCCGTAATTCAGTAATCTCTGCAGTAATAACAAGAAACATCGGAAAAAAAAAAGAGTCCATACACATTTCTGTTAATATAAATGTTCGCTTTTACAGCAACTACTTGGCAAACATAGAGACAATAACTGTTTCCATTTTTTACCAGGAGCTTTTATAGTCAGCCTTGGTTTTGTGGGGTTTATTTTGTAAGTCATACGTTGCTAACCACAGAAACACATATATTCAGCACTTGCTGTGCTTGCAGTGCTTTTACAGTACTTCTTCAGAATTCCAAAACAGACACAGACACCACACCTATACCAGCGAATTATCCTGGCCAGGCTCCTTGCTCTGCCCCTAGCTCTAGCAATAGAGCATAGCTCAATTGCACACCACTAGACTCTCTGACTCTACCATACATGGTGGCCTCATCCATATCATCTATAGGGATTATTCCTTGGCCCATGATATCTTCTAAAGTGTGCCTGGACATTGTGACAGTGTTAAAGAAATTAAGTAATATAGGTAGTGACACACTGGGGCTTGCACTCAAAATTTGTCCCTGTTTAGTTACTAGCGTGGAAATAGCTCAATAAATCTTCCAAGCTTACTCTGAGAGTTTATTTGGGCAAATGACCATTTTACATGTGCAGTTTCATTCTTAATTTAGAAGATAAAGACCTTAGTAGTATGAATATGAGCAAACTGGTCTAAGAGAAGATAACAGAGGCCGTGACACTGGCACATTTTGAAAATGTAGCCTGGGAGAAGTGAAGAAATGTCTTGGAATGAGCTGCACTCCTGAAACTCACAGCCATGGGGTTGGCATTGGAGCAGAAAATCACACATTTTATTTTATTCTGTCTCCTCTCCATGTGCTAGGTGTTTACATGGGAGAATTTTACAACGGTCCAGTAAATGACACCTTATTAAAGGAGGTATTAGAAGTGCAACAAGTGTAGGTAGCATTTAATCTTGCAACACAGGAACTACCTTCTTGCTATCTTAAAGTTTTTCCTTCTGCAGCCCATCCTCCTCTACAAGTTTCATGCAGTTTTGTTGCAAACTCAAAGTCTAAATTAGTAAAATATTCAACCAAAGTGAAGGTGAAGAAGAGCTCTCCTCTGGTATCCAAAATAGTTAATGCTCTGGCAGTCCTCTACATAATTTCCTCTTCTACAGCCTGTCCAAAATCTAACATCTAGCACTGACTCAGCAAACCCAACTCAGACCATCCTGTGCAGCTCTCCTTGAAGCAGCATAAGCCTCTGGAGCCACACTTTCTGTGCACAAGGCTGGCATTAACTTAGGAAGCTCCTGCTGTGATTTGCTGTGCTGTGATAACAGTTAACTAGAGAAACAAAGGCAGCCCAAACAACTGCCTTGATTTTAATGGGCACTGAGTTACCGTGAGATTTCGCATGAGCTAGAAAGACAGGCATAAGATTGGTGAACCAGGATCAACTGCATTAGCCGTGAAGCAATTCCAATGAGAGTTAAGAGCCTGATCAGTGGTAAGAGTTCACATCCCAGTTACCTCACTAAGGCAGCGCTCTCAAAAGACAAAGTTAATTCTTGTTCATGATAATTAAGTTTTCTGATGATAATTAAAGTTTATGCATATATTTATATATGGAAATCAATATTTGCATAAGCAAGAAAAGTGGAGGTTGGTCTACACCTTATTGGTATCTATTTACTATTCATTATACAAGACAGAAAAATATTCTATTGCTGTGTTTACTTTCTAAACACCAGTCCATCTTTTATTTCTTTCATATGCTGGTATCAGTTACATTAAGTCACTCTCTACTAAATTTTGGATCAGCAGCCACTATTAATCTGTACTAAACTATCTCCCCAATAATGCAGATTTATATGTCTGGGGTAAATAAGCAGAATGCCTGAAAATGAAGGTGTACCCTCCAAAAAGATATATTGTATTTTTACCATGCCCCTTAATGCAGAGATCAATACGTTATTAACCAGTTTATTGCTAAACATTTGTGGTATTCATTTATCTTTTATCAAATATGTCACCTTCAGGGATAGATAAATTTGCTGTATCGTTTAGGTACTAATTACGCCCTACTCATAAAGAGAAAAAAAAGTTCCATTGAATTGATTTTTTTGCATTAGAATCTCAAAGAAAAGCAAATTTTATTTTTATTTCCTCTGACACAATGAAAGTTTTGTTACAGTCTTGAAATATTGGTTCAGTGGATCTTATCTAGATTATGAGGATGTGATTATTCACTGACTTTCTGCTATTGTGCCTAATCCACTGATGTGCCAGACCACATTTGGAGTGGCACATGATAAGAGAGAATCAGCTTCTGATGTCCTTCTCTTGAAAAAGGCATAGAAGATCCCTGAGCTGAAGGCTCATAAGATTCAGAAAATGCACTCAAGAAGTCCCATTGCAGGTTTTCCCTGCTGCTATCCTACAGTGGAGGCACAGCACAGGGTAAGAATGGCCTCTGGGTCAGATCCCAGAGAAGTTAGCCCTCCTCTTCACAGGGCTAAGCAAAAAGGGGACATTTGTGTTCCTCCTGCTGAAGCTGTTCATTTGTTACACCAAAAGGAGCAAGTGAAAAATACCACTGCTTGGGACTGAGATGCACACACAGAAGCAAGCTGGAAAGACCAGCAAGAACCGGTTGCATTGCTGTTTTCTGCTTCTCTGGGATGCTTGGAAGCCAGAAAAGTTGGAGTAAGATTTACAGCTGTCCTGGTTAAATGAATGTCAGGTCCAGGGAGTTGGTCTTTCTGATGATCCTGTGAGCCTGCCTGTCTGCCTACTGTTTATCACTGCTGTCAAAAGGATGTAGCTTTTGGAGGAAGGTGAAATTTAGTACCATGACACCGACACATTGCAGACAACAGATGAGACAGCTGCACGGTGAGATTAAAAGAAATGTAGATCCTTTCATCTCTGATGTTATTGCTCTTGTTTGAAACCACGGAGAGAGTGTGTGTAATTTTTTATTATTTTTTTTTCCTTTGAGGGGGTCTCCTTTAATTTTTTGCTACTTCACTTTCACAGCAAATACAATGCAAATAGGTTTGGAAATGTGACAGAATTGTTTCATAATCATCACAAAATCCAGGTGCTTGTGCTGGTAGAAACTGGTTCAGCAAGATATATCTGTGCCTTTTTGTCTCAAAGATCATCTGTCTGTTGGGTAAGGCAAATACACAAGGTTTGAATGCACTTCCCCGAAAAAAATGAGCATATAACTTCTTGCTCATCTTCCAGTGTAATAAAATTCTTTCATTTAGCTGACAGTCATGGTCATGGAACTCATCGAACTTGGCTGCATTCTAGCAGTAGCATGGAATAAAACACCAAACCATGCACCAAGGTATCATTTTTTTCTCCTATTGCACCAAATTAACTTGAACGGCCAGCAGGTCGAGAGAAGTGATTCTGCCCCATCTGCTCTTGTGAGACCCCATCTGGAGTTCTGCATCCAGATCTGGAGCCCCCAGCACAAGAAGGACATGGATCTGTTGCAGAGTCCAGAGGAGAGCTACAAAGATGATCAGAGGGCTGAACCACCTCTCCTATGAGGACAGGCTGAGGGACTTGCATCTATTCAGGCTGGAGAAGAGAAGTCTTCAGGGGCACCTTATAGCAGCCTCCAGTACCTGAAGAGGGCCTGCAGGAATGCTGGAGAGGGACATTTTATAAGGGCGTGTGGTGGTAGAACAAGGGGCAATGGTTTTAAACTAGAGCAGGGTAGATTTAGATTACACAGTAAGAAGAAGTTCTTTACTATGAGGGTGGTGAGACATTGGAACAAGTTGCCCAGAGAAGTTGTGGAGCCTCATCCCTGGAAGTGTTTAAGCCCAGGCTGGATGAGGCTCTGAGCAACCTGGTCTAGTGGGAGGTATCCCTGCCCATGGCAGGGGGGTTGGAACTAGATGATCTTTAAGGTCCCTTCCAACTCAAGCCATTCTATGATTCTATGATTCGATCATTCTATGATTCTTTTTTTGATTTTTCTTTTTTTGCTTAATTATCATTAAGCAAGCCACTGACACACCTAGTGCATTAAATTATTGCTAAAACTCAGGATCTCAAAGATGTGTCTCTTGCCATCCAGCACATCTAAATGAAGTCTTCACCCCAAACTATGGGGCTATTCTTTGCATCTTCTTCTGCTGTAGGACCAGTGGAAAAGATAAATCGATGCATAAATGGCACAGGAGAAAAGAGAAACCCTTAAAATCTGTGCACACATGTCTTCTGAACTTTCATTTATAAAAGTGACCTGAGACAAGAATTAGTCATGGTCACTCAGCTAAATGGGTGTGCATAAATTCAAGTTCCATAGTTCTTCTTGAATTCATCCTTTTTCTGTCATTCAGGTATTCATAAACCATAGCAAAACAGGAGTCTGGCACAATCATCCTTGATGTATCTGCAACATATTGGGCAAAAGCCAAGGCCCTCTGAAAAATGCTTGTTCCTCAGAATGGACAAACAGGACTCCTGTGTACATTAATGCAAGGGGCAAGCAGGATTTGGGAATATTCTTGCTTTGGATGCTTGCACTAGGGAAGAATAACACTACCCAGGCTGCCAGACTGTAGAAGTAGGGTGGTTGCAGTGCTTGACTAGAGATGCCAGCCTATGAAACATAGGCTGTGAGGACAAGGCAGCCTGCACCTGAGATGCATTCATGTGCTGCATCTGTGTACTGACTACTCCTAGGTAGACATCTTTCCCTGACCAGAGTACAGTGGGTATGAGTGTGTTCAGCATCTGTAAATTCTCTTGTAGTTTTCTCTCATGCACTACAACTTCACCCATGCTTTTCTCTGCTACTGTCAATATATAATTTCCCCATAAGTATGATTATAGTTCCTTAAGTTGTGTTCTTCAAAGCCCCTTCCAGCAAACATTGTGCCAGAATGAGGACTAAAGGTTAAAAAATAAGCTAATTTTTGTGTCCACCTCCAGTCAGGCTGTCTCCCCTTATTCTAGTCTCTAGATGCACAGTATGGGGATAAAGAACACTCCAGAGACCTCTGTGACCATACTTTTGCAACAAGGTGGGTGGGAAACACGGTTTGTACTCATGCCCTACGTGTGTTTTGTTCTTGATCTTGGCTATGAGCCTGTTGGCAGCTGGGAAGGGAGCTCACGCCGTGACCAGGAAGAGCCAGAAACAGGGCAGCTGCTGGTGGGCAAAGCAGTAGCTCATCCATCCTTCCTTAAGATACAGTATGTGAACAAGATCCTGCTCTCTGAAAGATTCTCTGATTTGGCTCAGATCCACTTGATCTCAAGCTTGTGTGCCATGTGAGTGAAAGGAGAAACTAGACTCGAAAAGATGCACTTAACAATCCACGACACCTACCGTTGAAAATAAAGCACCTGTCCCAACCCCCACTTTTCACTTTTGCTTTCTCTTCATGGACTATCCTCACCCGAGGAAATCTTTCTGATGAGGAGATGTTTGTTTCCTTTGCTACCTACTCATCCGTAAGAGCAAGCATTTGCTACCTTCCAGGCTTGCCCCTCACAGCTTGTTTTTCAAGGCACTTGCAAAGAGCCTGTGAGGAGCTGCACGCACCCGTCGATAGACAAACAAACTGGCAAGTGCAAACCGAGGGCAGGCAGAAGCCACTCTATTTGCATAATTAAGTAAGTACCCTGCTTAATGAATTCCCACTAGACCATGGTGTGGAAGGGTGATTATGAGCAGGGCTGGGGAACGATGTGCTTCAGACTCCGATGGGGATTCAACAAAGGGCCGGCAATTAACGTTTGGTAGCTGACTTTCTGCCAGCTTGCTTGCAACTGGGTAATGATGTCTGTTCATGTAGACTCTGGGATTTTTAATGAGCTTCATTATGAATGCTCATCCAATCCAATGCAACACCACCCAATCCAATCCAATCCAATCCTAGCTTCTAAATTTAATATCTTAAAAGAATTAAAAAAACCAAACATGAGGGCGGAGACGGGTAAGGAGGGAAGATGCTGTTTTCAAAGCAAAGGCCTGAGAACTGGAAAGAATCTGCACTTTTCCTTTTCTCCAGAAAATTGTGTCAGGTCCTGAAAGATGCAGAGAACTGTTTTGAAATGTTGTCATAGTGCCTGTTAACCTCTGAAAGTCATCAGGCAAAAAGAACGAAGCATATATTTCCAAAAATAATAACCCAGAATACTCTTGGGACATTGGCATCAATGGGAGCTTTAGCATATGATTCTTCACATGTAGTCCATGAAGAACACTGCACCATGAGTACCGGCAACTTGACTTAAAAATTTAGCATTTTTTTAATAAGAAGCAGTAATTTCTTTTCGCGCAAAAATTGAAAGGAAATCGTTGAACAGCCATTTCAAACCCATATGTTTATTTCTAAATAGGCATTAAAATATAGCTAGGAACAAAACTCAGTTTGGCTGAAGTTAGCAGCAAATACTCCTGCAGTGGATCTTATCATGACAGACACGAATTCAATGCCATCTAAAATGCCCAGCACACTTTACAGGGAACACTGGTTAGATGATTCTTACATTAACAAGGCCAGCCTGATTCAAAGCTTGTCATATTAAGAAATGTACTGTCATTGAATAAACCTCAAATAATATTTTTTTTCCTGTCCTACTAAACAAAACAAGACAGAATAGAATACTTCAGCTCACAGCAGGACAAGCTGAATAGTCTTTTTTTACTAGTTAGCACCAGACTTTTAAGCAACAGAAAGTGATTTATTATCTCAAGGAACCAATTGATCCTCTTTCTCTATCAAATTGTATTATCTGCCTGTCATTAAAGGGTGTCTCCCAACCACAGCGAGTGGAAGCTCTGTCAATATACATATACTCTTCTCTGTATACACAGTTTTTTAAACTGCTTTTCCAGGAAGTGAAAGGAAATCCTGAGCTCCAAGGGGAAATGCAGAAGCCAAAGTCTTAGTGAATTCTTTAAATTCAAAACGTATCGCTGAGCAGTCTGCAAAGCATCCATGTTTTGAAGCTCAGGGTGCAAAGGCTATAGGTCTTCCCGTATCTGTAAATCCAGATTGAACTTTAATGATCATTTATGTATCTTCTTAGAAAGTCATGAATGCACAACTTCCAGTCATAGATACTGGGTTTCAGTTGAGGAAGCAGTTTAGCCAGGAACTGATGCTCCTCAGGAAATTGTTTTCTTCAACAAATAAAGGACATTATCATTTATTAGATTCCTATGAGGTAATGGCAAAGCACTATTTTGTAATGATTCAGCAACGAAAGATTAACTCTGATTATAATGTTGTTTTAGTGGCAAGCTCTGAGTTGTCAAAGCCACTTTTGATTCCTCTAACACAAAGTGACACCAGCTACTCATTATGTAAGACTTACACCCAAACTCTGAGCCTGCAATTGAATGAGGACTTATAAATAATGTATCAATAAGGTAAATTATGCAAGAAATCATTCCAGAAAGTGTCTGAATTCATCAACAAATTAGATAACAAGCAGGCCTTTTTTCTACTAACTTAAATAAACAAATTGAAATGAGATTTCTTCAAGAACTTCCTCAGCACTTTCTCAGCAGCTAATATGGGTTCCTGGACAGTTCCTTTAAAACCAGAACTATCATAAACCCAGCAAATCTCCATTTTATTTACTCTTATACAATGTAATTTGAGGCACTTTTTTGCTTTGTTGACAGCTGAGCCAGCTAACGCTGCATGGGCGTCGGTGTTTCTTCCATTGTCCCCTTCTGCATTGAGGAGATTGCACAGGAAACCCTCCAGAGCACCACAGTCCTAAGGAGCACAAGGTTGAAGGCTCAAGCATTAACCTCTGTGCCTCTTGCTCTCCAAAGTGGTGGGCAGGAACTCAGGGTGACAACGTGAAGATTGCAGTGTTGAGGAGGACTCTTAGTGACCTTCTTGTTTCTAGATTCAAGTGGCATTACATTACCATTATACAGGATCTCACCTCTAAAAGCCTTTTTAGAGAGATTTAAGCACCTTGTAGGTTCATAACCTTATCTCCTTTTCACTGGTAGAGAGAGCAATTGTTCCTGCTGCCCTTTATTAGAGGAGAAATTCAGTACCTATCTCTGCAAACTATTCTGCACTGTTAGCTTGTATTCCTTTTCAAGTTAGACAGTTTAAAATCCTCAGTAAAGATTATTTCCAGATCTCAACATATTTCATTCCAACATTTAAATTACTTCTATAAAACAAATACAGCTACTACAGTCTCAAAGTGTTGGTTGAAGTGGTTGGAGGTTCAGGAGTGTTTCACCTTAGTCTGTTGCCAGAAGGACTCTGGTTGATGGCTGACAATGAAAGACATCTGTCCTAAATTAGCAATAAGCATCCAAATCCTTCTTCAGGTTAGTGATCTAACATCCCACGCACTCCTGTGAGTCACACAGATTTGAGTGAGGAATGCTGTGTGATGCCAGGAAGGACTGGTGCCTCCACTCCTGATTGCTCTTCCTGTGGGAATTAACTTTCCACAGCTTCCTAGCCATCCTGAAGTTCCCCTGGATCTAGGCACGCTTTAAGAGAAAAGAGTGAACTTATTTGACCAGAGTACAGACAAATAAATTTATTATTATGTTTAGGGATAGACAAGCAGGTTTACCTAGTTACTCATAAGCAAGGGTGTAGTTCCTATGTGCCACCCTAGACATCTATTTTAGGCTGAGACAAATCACTTTCTGGAGATAATGTATTTCTTTGTATTGACTCTACAGAGAGTCCAAGGTGATGAGCTCAGACTTTGACAACGAATTTTTAGATGACTAAGACAGGTGAGGTGAACCCAATCCGAGAAGACCATTCTTCATATTTTAGCCCAACAACTGATTTTGGTAGCCTGCAGCTGATATGCAAGGTAGCCTCTTCCTAAATATTCAAGTGGTAAGGTGTTGTCATAGGTTTGGCATTCTAAATGAATGGCTGAGCTGAACCAGTAACATATAATCATATTTCTTCCATGGCACACAGTGCTCTCAGCTGTATGCACTGACACTGTTAAAGCTACTAATATAATGGATAGCAACAGGGGATACTATTGTGTTAAATGGCCTGTAGTCATTGTGTCACTGAATTGAGCTAATAATCAGCACACTGTGTCACAGTATCTTGGAAGACTCTCTTCCCAGATTATTTAATACTATAAAAATGAGATTTTTAGGCTTACTGAAGGCAAGCTTCTCATCTATGATTTTATTTGGGTGGGATTGATGTTCTGACACAGGATGTCCAACTGATCCTTGGAAGCCTGCTGCAGGATCTAGCAAGCAATGTAGCACAGCCAAAGTCCATCACACAGCTTTTCGAGACATGTATCTGCACCCGTTACAAAGGTAGCGTCAAACAAAATCTAGACTCTGAATCTTTTCTCAAAATTAGCTCATGTAATTGACTCTAGACACATTAGTACAGTCACATCTGAATAAAAACATCAAAAACAAGTGAAGAAAGAGATGTCATTCATAAAGAATCATTTTTTTTATTTATTTGTATTATAAATTTAACTTAACGTAGTTGGAAAACAACAATGATTCAAAAGACTGAGCCCAACCTTCATTTCTCAGTTCTGTTTAAACTTCAGCAGAGGGGACTCAACAGCTTATTCCAGAATTACTCTTTGTAAAATTACTCTATTGGGGTTTTCTAGATTTTCTCTGCAGCAGACACCTGAAAATGTTGTATTCTGTGACTCCATTTTAGGTTGGATATTAGGAAAATTTTTTTTTACTGAGAGAGTGGTGAGGCATTGGAAAAAACTGCCCAAGAAGGTGATGGAATCACCATCCATGGAGGTGTTCAAAAAATGTATGGATGTTACGCTTCAGGACATGATTTAGGGGTTATGATAATTTTTAGTAGATGGTTGGACTTGGTGATCTTGAAGGTCGTTTCCAACCTTAATGAATCTATGATTCATTGCAAGGTGGTTTTTTTCAGAAAAATATTGTGCTCATTTGCAAAAATGCAGTTTGTTTTACTGAGAGCAGGTTGCCCTTATAAAGAAATGTATGGTCTGATGGGGATTTCTTTTGTACAAGAAGATTTGGAACCGAGACATTGAAATACCTGCATGTGTTCCTGTGTGATCTGTTCTAGGTGATCCTGCTCTGGCAAGGGGGTTGAACTAATGATCTTCAGAGGTCCTTTCTGACCCCTATCATTCTGTGAATCTTTGAATCTGTAAATTGCTTCCAGTGTATGAACACCATAGTTGTGAGTACATTTTGAAATAGAAAAAAAGTCAGACCGATGAGTTTAACCACTTTTTTTTTCTTTTTTTTTTAATAGAGCATCTTTTAATAACTGTTCTTTCTCCAGAAATTTAAACAGAAATTTAAAGAATTTTCCTGATTTAAAAGCCTCATATAGCCTTGGTCTGAGAAGAGAAGTATACAAGTGAAGACCCAGCCTCTAGCTGTTTCCTCTCCTTTTACGCATTCTCCAGCCTGGCATGTGTTCAGTGTTGGTATTGCTGCTTCTGTCAGCAATGTTACCTAAACTGATTAACCTACTCTTGTTCACAGAGGTGCATATATTTTCCAGCCATTTCCACCCGCTGTTCCTCAGTCTTCCCATTGTTGTCTTGTTGATTCTCTTTGCAACAAAAATGACACCAAGTAAGGAACATGATCCATGGATGCCACAAGGATGTGGAGCTTCATTTTTTATGTCTACATAGCAGTGGAGCAATGTTTCAAATCTGAGCTATGCAACCTTAAATGTGTGCACAGAGGAGATGCAGAGGTCACAGGCAATTCTAATGGCTTAAGTGAAGAGCAAAACCACGGGAAGGTGATTCCCCCATGTTTTTACTGCAGTGCATAGATAAAACAGTATTTAGTTTTTTCTTTAGCCCCATTTTCTCATTGTTTCCTCTCTTCTCTGCTACAAGAAAAAAATGTCTTTGCTGCTGGAGGCAAACAAATAAAATGATTGCAGCTGTGTTTCCAAACTGTAAGTCTAACACAATCAACTCCCATGGGACTTAGTTGTCCGCTTTAAATATTGATTGATTAATTCAGGCACGAGCAGCTAAAATAAAAACATTATGTAATTGCTTCTCCAATTCTGTTGGTCAGTAAAACTAGATTGTCATACATAGCTGCATTTAAAAAAACCAACTCATATGACTATGAAAAATTACCAGATGAAAAGGTATACCCCAGAAAAACACATTGACTAAAAAAACCCCCCACATTTCTTTATGTGCCGCAAATAAAAAAAAAAAAAAAGCCCTGTCAGGGTTTCAGCTATTTCCTGTGTTTGATATCTGGGCAGGGGAAACGGAAGCATTTGTCCCAGATGGACAGCAGGAAACAAACTGAATTTAACAGCAAAGGAGAAGCATGAGTTTAGCTTCATATTAGATTTGCTTTCCTTGATGTTAGAGAGCTACACAATATATTGCCACACTATGCCAGTTGGCCTCCAGGCCAGAGAGCAGGTCCGCATTTATTAATACCAGAAAAATGCAGTTCCATTCTCTGAGAACTGCTGTTTTCTCCTGTATCAGGCAGCTCTGTGCCATTTCTCTTCATCTTTCCACATTCACCGTGGACAAAGAATACACTATACACCAACTGCCTCTTCCCAGTACCACTAACTTGCTCTGTAACTCTCCATATACCCAGGAACAAGGCCTTCGGGTTGCTTTAATTCTAATTTTTTTATTATTATTGTTATTTTTTTGCCGATGAAACAGCACAGAGGTAGCTTGTAACAGGCAAAGGAACTGTCTCTAAGACCTCTATACTCTATCAGATTGTACTCACTATTTGACACGTAATTTAAATCCCCTCACAAAAGATTTTGGTAATAGTCCTGGATAGCTCACTGAATTAAACCTGAATGACCGAGAGGAGACCCTTCCCAGCACCTGGCTATGCTATAAAGCTGATTTCAGGTCAGTGTAAATGACAAAGCTCCCCACATCACATGGCTACCTAGTCTCAAGCTTTTCCCACCCAGAACGTCCATGGGGCTGAAGCAGGCCCTCTGAGGAAGGGCAGTGGTGTGATGCAGGAGAGGGCACTGCACAACAGGGAAGGATATGATTGGGGGATATGGTTTAGGGGTGAACTTTGTAGAGTAGGGTTAATGGTTGGACTCAATGACCATACCATAGCTTTGTTCTGAGTTACCGATGGACAGCAGCTGTGGGTCTGGCATCATAATCAACAGTTTCACTGGCTTACATCTCATCATTTTGTAAGCCTTGCCAAAAAAAAAGAGCTCTTTGTTGAGTAAAACAGTTATATATGAGAATAATTACTTAATCACAGCCTCAACTAGGAAAACAGCATTATTTGATGACTTTAAGCAACTGGTAAAACACCAATTTTTCCTTTCACCTGAATGCTGCTTAGAGCAGAAATCACTGAAGCACAAATACTCTAAGGTGTTGAAGCACTCAGGCTCAACTGACATCAGTAGTATTTGAAGAACCACAAAATCAGGCTAATTGCTCCCATTCAAGTAACAGAAAGAAAAAAAAACAAAAACAAACAAACAAAAAACACAAACAGACAAAACAAAACAAAACAAAAATCAACAAATTAAAAAAGGAAAAAGAAAAATGAAAACGAGGTAATGTGGAGTCATCACTACAATCACAAAACTAACAATAGTCCTCGTCACAGGCAGAATATTTTTTATTTCTTGTGTATATTCCAGCTCAAAGTTTGTGAGGAGTGTTGTATTCCATGAAGCTATTGTTTTGGTAGTATGAAAGTCAGGATAGGTGTTGCAAGTTGTGGCATTGGCTTCAGGACACGCGGGGAACAGCCAAGGAGACAAAGCACCCTGGGATATCTTTGGAGGATGGTGTGGAAAGGCAGGAACCAAACCCAGTTTTATCATGACTGTATAGTCCAGAAGGATTTTTTCCCTGATATATATTATTCCCCATGCCTGGCCTAGGCTTTGCCTGGTCAATGGTAGCTTGACACAGGATGAAACTGTGGCACGGCATGTGCTAGCAGTTCTGTAGCATGACAAATCAGTGGTAAAAGGCCCTAGCTCATACCTTGGCTTGACATTCTAACCAGTGTAGTTGTATCCAGAGAAGCAGCAAAAAGAACTGAAGTTATAACAAAGCATACAAGAGGAGAAAAGGATATGTGTGAAACACGAGAGAGAAGCATTGGATGAGATGGAGACAATGCAGGAATGGAAGCCAAGGAAAATAAAACAAACAAGTGAGTAAATAAAAAGAAAATTGAAAAAAAAAAAANTTTTCTCCTCTGAATTCGTCTCAAACCGGGACATAGGGATAGAAATCAGAATTTTCACACATTTTCTCAATTTTCCTTTAAAACAGCACTGTGTTTACTCTTCTCTTCCCTAACCCCTGCCCACCAATTTCAGTAGTCACACTGTTTTCCCCTCCAGCCCCTTTGGCCGGGAAATTGAAAAAGTCTTTGATGCACAGACCTCTGGTTTTCTATCACGAGAAGAACAGTGTACAGCATCTCTCATTCAGCAATATTTTTTTTTTCTACGGATCCTATATTCGAAGATTTCATTAACACATGATGCAGTTAGTAAAGGCAAAAGTAACTGCACATGAGGAAAATTCCATAGTTACAAATCCTCCATCTGATTTAGCAATGTTGTTAAGTACCTTTCTTTTCTTTTCTTTTTTTTCTTTTTTTTTTTTTCACTAGTAACTGAAAAATCGAATTGTCAAGAAGCTGCATTTCCTCCCTTTTAGATACCATACATCAATCCACTGGAAATTACAAGCTAAGGAGATACAGAGGAGGCGGACACCACAATAAGGCATTTGTCAAATGATGCACCTGGTTCCTGGCAGGTTGTCAAACCCAGAGGGTGCAAGAGTAAACAAATCTGAACAATAATTTCCTTCTCCCACGTTAGATCTGTGCTAGCACCAAAAAAGATCCTACACACTGCATTAGCAGGAGAAAAGTCTATTTTTTTTCCATTAGAAAAAACGTAGGCATGGAGCAACTGATGTCATAAAGGGTTTGGACAAGAAGTTTGTGACTGTGAGTGATCACATCATCCCTTTTCAAAGGCTAATCCTAACCCAAGGGTGTGGAAAAGTAAGATCATGGTGCATGCC
This sequence comes from Baryphthengus martii, assembly GCA_013396935.1. Lineage (NCBI taxonomy): Eukaryota > Metazoa > Chordata > Aves > Coraciiformes > Momotidae > Baryphthengus > Baryphthengus martii. The sequence continues at coordinate 90,329 of VWZK01021393.1, forward strand.
TGCTACCAGGTCTAGTTTTATAACTAAAGAATTTGCAACCCACAGTCTTACATCAACCACTTTCCAGCACCCAGAGTAGAAGTTTACTGTCCCCGGTGATCTGCAGGCTAAACTTACCAAGTGAGAGCATCCAAATCTGTTAGAGCCAGTGTAAATGATTTATGCAGAGGGACCTCTGTGAATCTGGCTCATCTGCACATTGATAGGACAGGAAGCAATTGCACACAGGGTAGAAGCAATTGCATTCAGACCATGGCAACTTCTAGCAGAGGTGAGCAACTGGAGTCTGAAAGCACAGATCTCTTTGACCAACACAACTGGAGCATCAGAGAAGAGGCCATTGGGCCAAAGGATAAGGAAGTACAAAGGAAAACATCAGACTCATTTGTTACTTCAAAAGCACTCTGGAGGTCAAAGTAAACCTGTTTAGAACAAGGAGGATTGTTTTTAATGCTGTCTTCAGCCATGCTGCATCACTTCTCTTATCTCTGCCCTAAAACTTAGCCAGGGCCATGTCAAAGCCAAGACACTAGGAATCATGAAGATGAGTCCCATCTCAGGCAGAGCAGTGTCATCAGACTAGCTAGGGTACTGCAGGATGTGAAATCACTCTCAGTAATGTAACTAAAAAAGGAACATTATAAAATTTTACATATGCAGCATGGTTAAATACTGACACTCAGGGACCCAGCTTCACAAGATAGGAATGAGGATAATCATAGAATGGCTTGGGTTGGAAGGGACCCTTAAAAGTCATCTAGTTGAACTCCTCTGCAATGACTAGGGACATCTTCAACTAGAGTAGGTTGCTCAGATTCCTGTCCAACCTTACCTTGAATATTTCCAGGGATGGGGCTTCTACCACCAATCTATCTGGGCAACCTATTCCATAACGGTAGCAGGAGAAAGGTCTACAGTAATGAGACAGACTAAAGACATCTGGTCAAAACCAGTGTTCTCTTGGGTTAAAAAATTTGAGCGGGTTAATGGAGTTTGATTTCCACAGAAATTGAGAAGCACTTATTGTGAGTAACTAGAAGTGAGGAATTATGGGACATTTTGACAGCTAAGGTTTGGACCTTATCTTTCTATGTAGGAAGTATCCCATTTGCTCTGCCAAATCCTTCTCAGTCAAAAGCTCTTTTCCCATGTCATGAGAGTGATCAAAGGCATGTAACCTTTGCTCCTAACAGAATAGAATAGAATAGAAATATTTTCTGTTGAAAGGGACCTACAATGATCATCTAGTCCAACTCCCTGACTACTTCAGTGCTCACCAAAAGTTAAAGGCATTGTCCAAATGTCTCTTAAACACTGATAAGCTTCGGACATCTACTGCCTCTCTAGCAAGCTTGTTCTAGTGTTTTATCATCTTCTTGGTGTAGAAATGCTTCCTAAGAACCAGTCTAAACCTCTCTGGCACAGCTTTCAACCATTACTACACATCCTATCACATCCTATCGCTGGATCCTAGGGAGAAACAGTGAAGAAACTAATACTTGAAGGCCATTGGGGTGCAAGTGCTTTTGGCATTACTGGAAGTTTTTCCAGAGAACAAGTCCAGAGAACAGGTCCAGAGAAAGTCATTATCTCTGATGTTTGAGAAGGCATGGCTCTGCAAACAATTTTTCACTAAACTGAAGTTCTGGTCCAAGGCCTAACAGCAATGTAGGAATTTTCACACTGTTCTCTACAGCACTTTGAGTGCATGCTGCATTTGTAATAATTATGCCATTTGGGAAGATTGTACGTGGCAGAGAAGTGTATTTCTGCTGAAGCTCCTCAAACCCAGTAGAAACTGAGTGGATGAGTAGAGTGAAACAGAGTTATCTTTCGTTCATGAAATCATCGATATAGTTGACACTTCAGAACAGTCTGTGAGAGTCTGTGAAAATCCATTTGGCTATCCATGTGCAAAAGTAACTAAGTACTCACCATTCAGCTGTCACCTACACAAGAGCTTGAACAATCTATAGTCTCTCAGGTAGGTTATCTTTCAACAGCTGCAAGAAATGGACAAACATCTATTTTATAGGCCATGAATGGCAATAAGGGGCAGGGATGTGACAGATACACCTTCCAGTACTTAGCCAGCTACATTAACTACAAGACCACTGTTAAGCAATAGGGGATTTGTTCAAATAATCTTTGTTCCAGTATTTTATATTTTTTGCATCTTTTATGTGTTACGGGAATGTTTGACTTAGTTGTGATAACAGACTAACCAGAATTATGAGAACTCAACTTCATTCACAAAAAATAAAATCCTATTTTTCGTTCTTCATTTATATCCTCAAAAAAAACCCCACAGAACATGCAGAAAGCAAGAGTCCTGAGGCCAGGATACTCATCTGGGAAGTAGATGATCCAGATACAAATTCTACCCAGGAGATTTTATATGAATTTGAACCAGCTTGTATGTGACCAGTGCTTAGCCACAATTATCAACCACTATGCAAATAAATATCTCTCTGGATCAAAGCAGAGCAGCTTCAACCAGAGAAATATGCAAGTGTCTGCCCTGCTTTATTCTCTGCTGCAAATCAAATAGAATTCGTACTTTTGGTACTTTCTAACTCTCGAGTTATTTTCTCATCTACTGAAGCCTTGCTCTTCTCATCTCCCAAATCAGACAGAACAGAGAATCTTCCTGGGCCTCAACAACCACATGAGTAGGCTCCATTCACAGCTGCACCATTCACATCTCAGGGACCCCAGAGAGCAGTCTGGAAGAGCAGACACTTCATCTGTAGGAATTAGGACTTGTGAGCATGTCCAGTCTGATCTGCATCGGCTACTCCTGATGATGCTGCACACAGAGCAGATGGAAGCATGGGCAGCTCGGGGCAAAGCTGGAGCAAAGCAGCCAGTGAAATCAATCTCTGATCAGTCAAGCTTGCTCTCACTATACATTGGTTACAGTAGCAGCTGATCTATCATTCAGCCCTGTCTGTTGGCGTGGACGTTAGCTGTAGTTTTTGAGATACTACTTTTTTTTCATAATTTGACCATTCAAAAAGAAACAACCCACAAGCAATCTAAATAAACACATAAATAACTTGACTCTCCACTGCCCTGCACCCTCAGCCTGTTTTTGACAACTATAAAGGCAGATGTGAAGTGGCACCACTTGGGAGATAGAGGATGAGGAGGATCATAGCCAGATCCTGAGCAATGGAGGCTGGCACATTTCCATTGAAATCAATGTGCAACTCCAGCAATAGAGACCATACCAGCTTCTGTAAGTTGAGAGTCTGTCTGCAGCCCTAATAGTCAAAATGCTCTGCACATTTCTGACATGAACATGTCCATCTCTAGAGCACTTGTCACCCTTAGTGCCTAGAAGCAAGGGACAGACTTGCACAATATCATCTTCTTAAACAGATGTGGCTTCTGGTGGCACAGCAAAGAGAAGCAAGGTAGATTTGCTCTCAGCAGATAGAAGGAGGATTCTTCTTCCCTTTTTTTCTTTGGCAGTTCTGATCATCTTTATTGGTCCTTACATTCTGGAGGTCTTCCTCTCTGAATGTAGTATTGCACAACCATCTCAGTGACATCAAATCTCAGGTGACAGCTGACCCTGCTCAGGCCACTGTGAATAATGAACACAGCACAGACAGCACCTGTCAAAAGAAAAGACCATATGAGTGTTTCATTGACTGCTCTTCTTTTCTATTCACTGTTCACAGCTCCAAGGGCAGAGACCCCATCGATCCCTTCCCCACATACTTAGACAGGCCAGCTACCAGGCTGGAGCAAGGGGTTCTCAGTGACAGCCATACTACATCCCATAAAGTCCATGAATGAGTATATCACACATGGAATCTACCCAAGCATTAGCCACCACAAAGTGCTACGGTTGGTTTTATCCTCTTGGGTTGATGGTGATAGTTTTAGCAGTCAGAAGAAGTTTTGACTCTCACCAGAGCCTATAACAGTAAGGTATATGGTAAGGTAAGAGATATGATGTGAGCCTCAAGTATCCTCTCAACATACTGGCCTGCCCCAGCTTGGAGTTTAAGGAGTGGTCACACTTAAGCCCCCTCCCTCCCAAAAGGGATGAGAAAAGGAATAAGGGAGAGAGACTTACCAATTAGAAAAGGAAATTAGAACAGCTTTAATGAAAGGAAGTCTGGAGGAAGGATGATTTTGCCTCTGTTGATGAGGATTGGGTCAGATATCAGTCAAGCAAATTGAATATCCACAAGTGCATGGGCCTTGATGGGATGCACGCACGAGTGCTGAGGGAGATGGTAGATTTCATTGCTAGGCCACTCTCCATAATCTTCAAAAGGTCCTGGAGAACAGGAGAGGTACGTGAGGACTGAAGGAAGGCCAACGTCATTCCAATCTTCAAAAAGTGCAAGAAGGAGGACCCGGGTAACTATAGGCCGGTCAGGCCCACCTCCATCCCTGGAAAGCTGGTGGAACAGCTTGTTCTTGGTGTCACCTCAAAGCATGTTGAGGAAAGGAGGCTTATCATAAGTAGTCAACATGGATTCAACAAGGGGAAGTCATGCTTGACTAATCTGATAGCCTTTTATGATAGCACAACTAGATGGATACATGAGGGGGGGGCAGTGGATGTGGTCTGTCTCGACTTCAGCAAAGCTTTCAATACTGCCTCCCATGGCATCCTCGCAGACAAACTTCAGAAGTGCAGATTGGATGATTGTGTGGTGAGATGGATTTGGAACTGGCTGAAGGACAGAGCCCAGAGAGTTGTGGTCAGTGGAGCAGACTCTAGCTG
>VWZK01021394.1:0-48611 GCA_013396935.1 Baryphthengus martii
TTTTATTTTATTTTATTTTATTTTATACATGGCTACAAGTCCCTATTGAGATTGTGCTCTTTTGGATTTTTACACCTAATTGCCTAATATGGAACCTTCAAGGAATAACTGAATGCTGGATCACTCCTTCTAAGAAAGTAGCCCTGGGAGATCACCTAAAAGAAGACGGCATTAGTAGTACTCCTTCATATCACACTCAGCTCTGTACATCTTTTTCACTGTATGGTTACATGAGAAAAAATGTCAGATTTTCTCAGGCACTTTTGCTTTATACTCAGAATTTTGAATGCTAATTTCTTATTATACCTTTTTTTTTATCCTCTATGTGTATGAAGTCCTCACCTAATTTTACAAAATGTGAGAAATGCACCAAGCTTACTATGAATATATACATTATTAAACTCAACACTGGAACAAATTGCCCAGGGAGGTTGTGAAGTCTCAGTCCTTGAAGGTATTCAAAAGCAATCTGGACACAGTCCTGGGAAACTTGCTGTAGATGGCCCTTCTTGAGCAGTGTGGATGGACAAGATAACCTCCAGGGGTGCATTCCAACCTCAACCATTCTGTGATTCTGTGAAATATATAGTAAAGGGAATCTAACAAGAAGAATCACAGAATCACAGAATCACCGAATGTTAGGGGTTGAAAGGGACCTCAAAAGATCATCGAGTCCAACCCCTCTGCCAGAGCAGGATCACCTAGATTAGGTCACACAGGAAAGTGTCCAGGTGGGTTTTGAATGTCTCCAGAGAAGGAGACTCCACAACCTCTCTGGGAAGCCTGTTCCAGTGCTCCATCACCCTCACCATGAGGAAGAAGATCCAATTACTATCTGTCTCTTCCCCCATCCCTTCCTCTAAACCTTCTCAGATAACTTGAAAACACCTACATAGAAAAAAAAAATAACCAGTTTAAAAACCCAAACCCATTGCAATAGGACACAACTCAGAAGTTGGCAAGTTCAGCCTGTGGAGCAGAGTGAAGAGCTAGTTCTGAAATCTAGAGATTTATGGGCAGCTGCCAGTTACTGTGAACTGGGAGACTAGCAGCAGATGCACTCCATCTGAGCAGTCAGGACAGAGCAGGACAGAACCACCTAGCACAAGATTTTTTTTTTTGTTGGAGAGTTTCTTGCTTTGGTTTGAAATTGTGTTAGACTGGGAGGACTTTATATCTCTTTTCATAAAGAGGACTGTGAAGGGTTGATACAGGGTTATCAGTGCACTTCAGAGTTTCTCTTTTAGATACATCAGATTGGCCCAATATAAGATTTTAGTCCCTACAAATCATGCACTGCAGTTCCTGATGCCAAATGCAGTCTTAGCTGTTCATTCCTCGTCTATAGTGTGTGGGGAGAAGTGACTGCCCGGAATGTATGGGAGCCGCCTTGTGTGGGCCAGGAGACACAGGCATGGAAGTAAGCCTGGAATCCATCCTCAGCTCTCCAGTGTAGGAGTGGGTGTCTTGGCCATATGGTGCAGGTAGGATCTGATATCTACAGTTATTCTTTTAAAGAATGGGTCACAGTCCAGTCTTTTCCACTGTGTAGCTGCCCGCAGGTTAGAGTACTCCCTCAGGAAGCTTACCTGCCATAGCCAGGGGGATTCACAGTCACATCCCTTACTGTCCAAGAAGGTGTCCTGCCCACTACACCATAGGCAGTGATATCCAGGGAAGTAGTCTCTGGTCCACCCATTAGTTAAATTGTGTGGCTGTTCAGATGGGATAATAAGATTCACTGAACAGGCGGAACCACAAGAGATAGAAAATGAGAGCAAGTCTTACTCTGCAATCTGGTGAGGAATTGAGGTGGGGGAGTCAGATCTGCTATATACAGATATAGAATAATGTGAAGATGAAGTAGAGAAAAGATTCTTGGATTAAAAACATCTTCAGTGGTCAGGTCTTGAAGGACTTTCAGTGTTTAACCTTGAAAATAATTGGCCCGTTTTGTACCTACAACCTTTTTGTAGCAGCTAAAGGGAAATTTGAAGTTACAGATGAGCTTTCCGCTATTTTGTAGAATTAACAGGCTTTTATCAGCTAGGCCTGACAGAACTGCTCAGTTCCTGGAAATAGGTCATGGAGAGAAGCTGCACTAATTAGGAAAAGTTGGCAAAGACAATCATTGCAAGTTAAAAATGTGTGCCAGATCCATTTTACTTGTATAGTTGATCTGGATGTGATGTAATGAACAGGTTTTGTACTAAAGCTGGACATACTGAACAGTGTGACTCAGTTCTGGGAGCCACAGGGAACAAGTCAAATCAGATTCACTTTGCAGAGCTGCAGATTTTGCTGACACCTCAAGAACATGTGCAGCTGCAGTTGCAACTTTATAGTTATCCACGTAGTTAAAACTTTACTTTTTTTCTCAGGTCCAATTTTCTGTTTGATGGATTTAAACTCCGACTTCCTTAGACTGAATTCAATGGAGAACTGGTGGTGATCCAGATGATGTACTGGCCTTTAGGTATTTGGCATGCAAAGCAGAGTCCCAAGGCTTGTGTTGGGTATCTCCCAGGTTAAAGTCAAGTATGAAGCTATGAAGCGCATAGGCAAAAAGGATTATATCAGGATGGAAAGCTATAAAACTGATGTATAAACAGACCAGTATAGTAGTAGACAGTGGGAAATTGGGATGCCTGACTACCTCTGTGCTTTCAATATGAAGCTGTAGTGCAGGCTCCTGGACTTCGTTTTGGGACCCAGACATCCAACACTAAGCTCTGCAGCGCTCAAAGTGGAGCTTTGGTTTCCTTTTCTTCTTTCTATAGCTAAGCAGCCTCTGTTTACTGGATCTGTTCAATTACAGGTCCAGAACAGTCATTTTGCTGCTCAGAGGAATCTCATCCTCTGCATGCCCAAAACCAGGCATGGAGAACATGGCTAGGTCAGGCAGACAAGTGTGTACACAACAAGGTTAGGAGTCTGGCCAACTGTTTAGTCCTCTTGTAGGACAGGACCGTGTTCAAATTGGTATTTAGAGCTAGACCATGTCTTTTGGTGGATTTTCATTACTTTGCTAATGAAACACAGGAGCAATTCTTTTATCTTTAGTGTTAAGCAAGTACTTTACTTACCTTTTGTTAGAATAATGCCCTGGAAAAGTCACCACACAAAGCAGGTACCAGCATGGAAGGAAAATTTGAATTGTTTTTTATGCATAAGTTCCAAAGCTGCTGAAATCTTTTGGCATCTTTTTGCTGACTTTGAGAAGCTGCAGGATTCTGTATCGTGGTGAGTATATGGATGATGGGAGAAGCTGCATTTCTTTTATTAACTTCCAGCACTATTTCATTACATGAATCATTCCGGTATGCAAAGCTATCATGAAAATTTACAAGCCTAGACACACAGTCCTACTTGTCCTATGTTTACTATGATGAAAAAAAACCTAACAATACCTTACTCACACATCAAAAAAACTGTTTGCCTCAGGCAAACAGAATTTCAACCAGCTCATCTTTCATTAGCTCTTCAAAAAAAACCCAGAGAGTGAAAAAAACCTCTGTCACTTTTCTTTTTAGCACTTCTTATGTTAGTTTGAGATGAGTCAACCCAGAGACTCTCTGAAGGAGTGGCTACAACTTATCATGAACTAAGAAGAACAGGCAAGTACTCTGACTTGATGGTCCTTTCTAGAAAGGAATGCAGTAAGTCTATAATGTTTAGAAATCATTTTTATTGTGAGATGGTTCTCTCACTGCCAGAAATCTCATTAACTTTTTTTTTTTTTTTAGCGTGGCAACTGAAATTTTAATGTGAGTGTGGAATAACTATTCTGAAAATGAACATTTCAAAGTTCATATATTGTGCAGCTCAAACTGTGGGTATTTGTTGCCGTTGACTTTGCCAAAGGAATATGAAGCTAATGCCTCTTACAGAAAGCAGACTCAAAGGTGGAGGGAAAATTATGTTCTGATGAGAACAGTTCTCTACTGTATTCTCTTTGTGGGGAAAAACGTATTTTCCCCCTTCAGCTATGCTGTTAGTAGCTTATTCACTAAGATATTAAACCAGACATTAAATAGTAATCACAACATCCCAGCTGAACCTCGTTGTCAGAATAGAACATGAGGACTGCAGTGCCTGAGTGACGTGGCTTTGCTGGTTCAGGGCTCTGCTTCCATTTAACTTCAATTCAGTTAGCTGAGATCTCAGCTCATTTTCAGTTGCTGTGTTCTGCCAGAACACTACAATTTTTATATTGCTTTTCAGAACTGTTCAAATGTTTTCCAAGTCCAACTCTTGTATGTTAGCCAAAAAGTATCTTTTCTTTCTCCTTGTATCAGACTAAGAAGTAAGCCTTTATAATTCTTGTTTTTCAAAATGGATTTCTGGTGGGTGGGATGAGACCAAATGAGAAGTGGGACACAGACTTCTGTCTTCACAGCACCACAATTCCTTTATGGAGGTAAAGCTGTGTAGCATCTACGGTGACCAGGAGGAGAAGGCAGGAGATAGCTCTTGCAGTTCTGATCGATCTCCCTTCTTTTCCCAATACTACCCTGTTAAGGTGCGGAGCCCATGAATGGGATTTCCACTGCTCTTAGCACTGACACTGCCCCATAGACAGAGAGAGTTCAATCCCCACTTTGCTGCATCTCTACGAATGTTGCAACCCTCTGTTCTCCTTAAAACTTCCTGTTCTCACTGTGTCCCCAACAAATTACCCCATCACCAAGCCAGAGTCAATCTCTCTATCTCTCTGGACTCTTACCTGTAGCCTGACCTGTTGCCCAGACATGCTATATTCACGGAGCCCTACTCCTTCAAAAACTGGGAGCCTGGGGGCAGCGATGGTGATAGCCCTGTGACCATCAGTCAGGCACAGGGCTCCTGTGTGTTTGGGAGCTATAAGAGTGAAGGGCTGGATGCCAAACAGCTGAATTCCATTTGGGGACAACAGGAGGCTGCGTTATCTGAGCAGACATGTCACGGGTAAAGATGGGAGTGATGGGGGTGGGAGTAGGTATGTCATAGAGGTCCAGGTCAAAATACTGCTCTGTCTGCAGTTTTGCAGTGCCACCACAAATGGCTTTGATGATGAAAATGAGGGGCCCTTTATTGCTGAAGGTAATAATAAAAAGTTTTAAACACCAGAACCTGTAATTTTCTTCCAGTTTTTAGTCCTCAAAAAGAGGAAACTAGTGGTGACTTTGAGAAGAAAGCAAAGAATAAGTAGATTGGTTGCACTACTTGGGCACTCGGATGAAACCCAGATGGGTGAGCCATCAACTACAATGTAAAGTCACATCTCAAAAAATCTATTTTGTACAATATATGACTAGAAAAAGAAATTTGATTCAGCATGGTTACTAACTTTAATGAAGAAGACGACACATATGCTTTAAAGAAGGAATTCCTCAAGGTGCAAAAATAACCCAAAAGAAGCAGCTTTACCCATAGTCCTATGATAAAATTGTTGAGAATTATTGCGTGCCATATTTAGTCCATGGTACCCTGTAATTTTCTCAGGAGGAAGGGATATTTAAAGCTCTCTGATGATGAAAAGGTGAAACAGAGGAGGAATCAGGTCTTGCAGTGCAGTTTAGAGAAACAGCCATGACAGTTTATGAGTGGTTGATATTCTGGGGTTTATGTACAGAAACACAGCAAAGTCTCCAATGTTTTTTTTGCATAAACCTACTGAAAGTCTTCATGCACAAGTGTTAACTAAACTTTTTGAAATGAATATTTATTATTTTCCTTGCTTCTCTATGATCCTTGGGGAACTTGTAATGAGGAAGCATATAGGAGAGAAAGGTAAATTTATTCTCTGCTACTGCAAGACCCTCACAAGCAGCTTCAGAACAAGATGAAAATGCTTTGTGCTCAGCCACCAATAAGTTTAGTGCCACTGTGTTCAAAAGGATCCTTCTGCAAGTTACACTTTAACTCACAGAGGGGGCAAAAGTCTTATGTAGGTGTCATGAATTATGGCAAACACACGCAATAAGCTGCAATTTTTTTGTAGATGATTCATACTGTGGGGACATAGAAGATAATTTTCCTCAGTACCAGGTAAGAAGAAGAGACTTCTGTGCCTCAGCTAAAAGTTCATTAGGATATTGGTGTAGACTTTTTAAACTAAGGACACAGTGACATATGTGCTTAATCTCAGTGGTTTTTTCATATTTTAATAGCTTCCTTCAATAGTGGGAGGAACTGAAGAAAAAAACCCTTTGAAGAGAGGCTCCAGAGTCATATGAAGAACAGTTCCTCTTTGTCCCAAAAGCAGGCTTCACTTTTCTCCTGTGCTGCCCTCCCTGACAAGTATTTTCTTTTTTGATGGGTGTTTGCACCTCCACAGGCACACACCTGCCATCTGCACTCTCCAGGTATGTGATAAGCTCAAGTCAGTAGGTCTGGAAAATCAGTTCAATCCATCTTCTGACCCTTTCTGGTCTATATCTGTCCCACCACACACATTCCCTATTCTCTTCACTCACTGGATGTTATAAAGGAGGGGAGGGGGAGTAAGCATGTTCCACTTTCTAGGGGAAAATGACTTCTCCTGCTACTTGCACTACGTTGCTTCCATCACTGCAGCAGCTACCATTCCTGCTTCAATGGTGCAGGAATGATGAGTAGGGCAATGTGTCTATGTTGCTTTACCGGCCTGGCCAGTTAGCAGGCAGAGGCTAAGCCAGCTCTGCCAGGTACAAACCTGCAGAACCAGGAACGTCCATCCTGCCACAGGAGTTGAATATACCTGTGGACCAGGGCCACTTTGCTGGGCTACCTGAGTTGCATGAAGGGTAGCACCAGTTCGCTCTCTCTGGACTAGGACACTGAGTGAGGCAAAGCGAGGTAGGGAACAGGGAGATTTGGCTGACTGCAAGCTGATGATTTGAGCTAAGATGATGATGCAGATGTACCCAAAACATCCTCCAAATGTCTGGCTACAAATTGCAAGCCTTGGGGCAGAGAGGCACAGGCTTTGCTCTTCAGAGAGCAGGGAGCACACAGCCAGCTGTATTTGCCAAGAAATGATGGCACTAACCAGGTGACTAAAGCAAACTCCGCATTTGAAGAACAGTTTAGGGAAAACAACAATCCTTTGAACTTCAGGAGCAACACGGGTATTTTATATCTGCGGTACTTACACGACCCCTATCACAGCACCTCCTGAGCATCTGAAGCTCTTTCTGTGTGGTGATCCTTGCCAAGACCTGGTGAAGAGAGACAAATTCTGCAATACCCCATTTAGGAGCAGTGATCAAAGACAGGAGTCATGTCTTCAGTTTGAGTTAGTGCTTTGGCCTCAGGAGGACACCAAGTGATGACTGTGTGCTTTCTGTCCGGACCAAGGACCTGTCAGCCTGGCTGTAATGTCTTTGCCATACTTAAAGCTGATTGGGGGTCAAATGATTTATTGGCCTGTCCTGTACCTGGCACAGCTGGAGCTGGCTCCATTTACACTGCACAAGGATACCCTAGGCCTCTGCTAGTGTTTGGCTTTCCCTTCACGAACAGCTCGGAGACAAACTGTGTAAGAGTCACAGTTAATGCTTACATGTGAATAATGGCTTTGTCTCCACACATGCAGACTAACCCATGCTTCAGTTTCAAAATATGCCATAACATGTCTTGTGTCTGCATGTAACCATTTCTAGCTTGCTTTATGGAATCTGAGCTCCTGGCAAGAAAATTAAGCTATTGCTCATGATGAGCTGCCTGCACTGGGCTGTATGGGTATGAATGAATGTGTTGAGCAGGAGCACCTCTGAACCATGTAGTGATTTTCTAAAAGCCAGGGATTAGTAAACAATCTATTCCACAGTTCTCCTTTCCTGACTTTTAAATACCACAAACCCCCAACCTTTTTCCAGTGTTTTTCTGGAGCTCTGCTGATTCAGATGACGTGTTGCCACCTACTATCTCCTGATTTCTATTATCCAAACGAGATCACGAACTTGCACAGGTTATCCTCTTTCAAGATCTTCTTTCCATGGATGGACTTGTAAATTCTCTGAGGATACATGAGAGCTCAGCTTTCATTTTCATTAAACAAGAATAAAAATTCAGTGAGGAAAAAAAGGAAGGACAGAAAGACTTTCTCTCCTTTTAGATCACCCAGAGCAGCTTGCTCTCCAATGGTCTCACCTTGTCCATGGTCTTGCAGAGACAATATAATCATAATCTAACAGAGGAGCAGGAAGGAAAGATAGCTTTTATGTTAGCTTCAAAATGAATTGTCTGAAACACTTAGGAAAACTAGCCCAGAGTTCAAGCTGTGGATGCTTTCATCCTTTCTTCTTGGCGGGGCTTGTTTTGATCACCTAGCCTGAGCAAAGCGCTGCATACGTTAATTAGGAACAAAATGTCATTTCACTAGAGCAAAATGTCATCTCACTAGAAAACCACCTGCCGTGTGGAAAGACGTGCCATGAAACAACATCTATAGTGTGAATGCAGATTTAGCTGTCTGGAAAATAGAAGCTGAGAGAGAGCTGGCATAGTTCAACAGCTACAGCAAGCCAGCCTGGGCTTAGATTAGCAGTGTAGCCTTACCATGTAAATCTAAGTTCTGGAAAGCCCATAGCAGAACTGCAAACTGTCATCAGATCTCCTAGTTTCTAGGCTGGGGCTCTCTCCACCATCCCAGTGACAAACAGCTACTGGTCTCTTCTCTGTGCTTGTGAAACAAAAATGTCGCCATAGCTAAAAGGCTTTCACTTCTTCTGCAAATACTGATTAAGGTTGGAGCTTTGCCCTCCACTTCAGTGGGGACAGGTTTGGGCCCTCAAGCACTGAGCTCTCAGGGAGTGATCAGGATGATCTTAAAGCAATGTGCTGCATCCTTGATATGGCCAGGGCTGGAGGCCAAAGGCTTTTAAGCACCGAGGTGTGTCACTGTTAGTTTACACATATCCTGTCATAATTCACAGCGGACTTTTGAGCGTTAATCTCTAAAGAATATATAACACAAGGAATATTTCTAAGATGAGAAGATCTACTGAATTTCTCAGTTAAAATCAGATACATACAATATTTTAAAAAACAGCCCCATACAGCTGAAAAATAGTAATGATAAACTGACTTTTCAGCCAGCCTTTTTCTCTATGGAAATATAACAGCAAGGTACTGTGGTGGTTCCTCAGCAGCTGAGAGCAACATGCTCTCTTCTGTAAGCATCGTTGCAGGGTCAGAGACACTAAGGGAAGTGTCTCTTTCCTCCAGCTGCCTACGCACTGTCATACATTAAGACTACCGTCAGAAGGGCTTGCTTTTCATCTCTGCAACTAAAATAATAAGGCTTTCTTGGTGAAATAGCGTAAATTTTGCTGGTGGGAAGAAAATTTGAACACTAAGCAGCAATTTCAGTGCATGTAGGTAGGACTGGGCTTATTAGCTGAATGAGAACAGAAACTGCCAGTAGCGCAGAGGCCTGCGGTAACCAGTCAGAAAACAAGATTAAAAAAAAAAAAAATAAAAAAAAAATCAGTGCATTGTTAAATATACTATCACTAAGCTACAAGAAAAGCTTCTGAACAGTGTCTCTGCCAGAAAGGACATAATCCTTTTTCTTCCACTTCAGTGTGACTTGACTTTCCTCCCACAAATGTCATTTAAGAGACCCCGCTGAGCATGAATTCAGTCTGAATGCACTGCAGCACTGGCTTAAAGCTCACTTTCTTTATACCATTGCCAACGTACTCCTGCTTATTTCAAACTGCCTCAACCTGGGGGTTTTCAAGAAAACTTTGCTTTAATATTTTTTTTCCCTGTGACTGGATTAAAATAAAAATGTCTCAGGAAGTACAGTTGATGAAAAATATAGAATATGGTGTTTTTGCAAGAGTCAAGGCAGTTATGTTATTATTGTCAGAATCATTATTATTATTAATTACATATTATTATTCAGCTATGCTAACAGGCCACATAGTTTCTAAATACTTGGCTGCAGCTCTGGGGACCTGACATTCTGTCTTGACAAGTAATGAAAAAATAAAGCTATTGAGAGAAGACGGTCAAAAGCAAGCAACAGGTGAGTGTAGATTCTAGAGAAGCTTGACACCATGCCAGTTCCTCCTTTGTTTTTGTAAACACACTGCCTCCTGGTCCCTGGAGGATACTGATTGATAGAGTATTGGTTCTCTGGATGATAATCCTCTTCTTCAATCTTACTTACATGAAAACAATTCTCATTATATTTGCGTGGATATTCCTCATCATGTCGGTGCTGGAAAAGACTGCTGATCTCTGTCTAAGTAATACACAGCATATACAGCAAAATGTAATCTTAGTGCCTCCTACTAAAGGCAAAAAGTGTATAAAGAAACTCAAACATAACAATTCATTAATTTCTAAAGTTTAATATATAGTCCTTATGCTGAGAATACCAAGTGCTTGGGCATATGGCAACACCAGTAAATTATGACACTAGCTTATGATAATCCTTAGAGTTATTAGGGCTGAGTTACTAAGAAAAAGCCATGATGATCTCCTAGGCTGATCTGCTGCATTATACAGAGCATGAGATTTCAGGAATTAATGGCTGCTACAGGTCCAATAGTTCAGATTGAAACACAACATATTTTTCAGGGAAAAAAAGGTCCAATCTTGGTTTAAATACTTTCAGTGCTGGAACCGCCCCCAGCCCAGGCAGAGTTGTCACCAAAGGCAGTTACCAAAGCTTGCACTGCTGGCTGAGATTTTGCTCCACAGAGTGAGTGGTTTATGGCCAAAACGCTACCAGTGTAACCTAAGCAACTATTGCTTTTTTGTTGTACAGTCCTTTCTCATTTCCTTTGCAAGATGGAAGTTTTTGCAAGGTTGGAATCCCCTGATATTGGATGCAGTATTTTCCTAGTTAGCAAATCGTAATTTATAATACTGAAGTGCATCAAGGATATTTCATTCTGGCTTTATTTGTCTCCTGTTTAAATCACTCGTACTGAAATCCCTCACAGTAATGCTGGTTTTTCTCCCTGCATATTGCAAACAGCTGTTCATGTGCTGGTGGTTGTGTTTACCAAAGTGATATGATGGTCTTTCTGCCTTCACAGAGCATCAATCCAGATGTAACCACAGAAAATGGTTTTCAAGTTGTTAGTGACTCAGAGAGAAATGGTGATGTTTGACACAGAGACCCAATCCATTTTCCTTTTTGCCCTCTCTATATTTCTTCAGCAAGCTGTAAACTGTCTTTTTAACAGTCTAATCATGTGAATCATCCTACAGTTTTAAGAAACATTGAGTAGGCAGAGTTTATGGTCTTAAAGGAAGAGCTTTAACTCCTCCTTCAATAAATTTTTCTTTCCTTTATATTCCTAAATAAGTTCTGGATCTTGACAATATGAGTTCAGGTGAAATGAGTGCTCCTTTTTTTTGGCTTTCTTTTTGCCAGGCTGCAACAGAGACAGGGACAGTGGAGCCAGGAGTGTCCCCAGCACTGGCAGTGCCTGTGGCAGTGCCTGCACCAACAACTTCCATCCTGTGGAGACTGACTATGGAAGAATTTAATCTTCCTCTGATTGCGGAGGCACAGAGGAAGCTTCGAAGTGGTCTCAATATTATTCTGCTTTCTGCACTCCTCCAAGTGTGTGGGCTGTTCAGAGGTGCCGTGGCACATGGCCACCAGCACAGCCTCACTTACTCAGCTTGAAATGCATACAGCCCTGCCTTGGCTGGCCCCAGGAACCCCTCAGCACCTTCCTGCTACCTCCTCATCCTGTATGGGATGGTTTTCTTTGCTCTTTCCAGAAGAACACACACCCCAGGAGACCTCTCCTGCTTGACTGGCAGCTGCCCTCGGTCATTCTCTGCACAGGTTTTCCAGCTCCAAAATTACTACCTGCAGTTTCCATGCTGGGCATCCTGTGTGCATCTGACAACATGGATCCTCTGCTCTCCTCTCACCATGGCTGGTTGTGTCCCATCTCGTGAGCTTATCTGGTGAACACTACTGCCAGAATTCAGCTTCGCTGTGTTTGGTTTAATCTACCTGCTTAGTTTTCAGGTGTCAAGTTTAATCTCAGGACTTCTTGGGATACCCATCAGGTCTGCTCGGGTCTTTTTATTCTGCTTATTATTTTTTTTTTTTTCATTTTTTTTGAGGGGGAACAATCCCAAAGCAACTGTACTTCAATATTCCTAATTGATACCAGCCTGTAACCACTGTAAAGTGTGGGTTTTTTCCTGCTCAAACCAACTAGAAAAGTCTGTAGTCCAATATCCTAGCAGCTATGGTGATCCCCAAAGAGAAAAGGATAGTACAAACAAATCCTCTCCTGCTACATATTTCATGATCTTTATAAATTCTATTAATAAAACAATTCTGAAAAGACTCTTCATATGCTCGAGTGGTTCCAGCAGCAAGCCCCTCATCAGAAGGGAGCACTGAGAAGGTCAGCTTGTGTTTCCGCTCCTTAGAAACATGCAGGCAGACAACATCTCTTCCAGTGTTTTTTGGAGTGCTCTTGACACCATGGGCTCCCCAGGACTTAAGCGTTAGTAAATGTGATCATCAGAGGAAAATTATTGGAGGAAAAGTGACTAAATGGTTCCAGACACCTGCTGTTTTGAGGAAGGCATCACGCTTACCGAAAAGTAAGATGCAAATTGAAGGACAAAACAATCTTTAAGAACACAAGGTGTTTGTCACATGGCAATTGTCCTATGTCTGTGTACAGTCTTAATGGAGCGTAACACTTCTCCGGCTAGTCATGGCTGCTCAGGACATAATAGGGGAGGATCTCCAGACAAAGCAGGATCTGAGTGCTTCTCTGCATGTCCCCTCCCTTCCTATTCACAGGCAAATTGCTGTTGATGAAAGGCCATGGATATGAATTAGAGAATATGTTACCAATGTGGAGACAGAGGACGTCTTGCCTTGTAGAAGCAGCTCGTACAGGTATGACCTGGGGGATTAGGAGCTGAAGAGAGCTGAGCAAAGGCGAGTTTGAGAAATAATTCTGTAACTACATAGATTAGTAGTCCAGAATTTCCAAGTGCATTTTGCAGTGCTCTTATACAGGGTTGCAATTTATTATCTGACATGGCTAAAATACTAGGATGAGACAATGAATGAAAATGGATGCTACCAAACAAGCATGCCAGCTTGATGGTTTCTGAGGATACTCCTGTGTAAATACCCCATACACCTTTACCTAGGGGCACAAAGAGGGAACTGGGATGATGACTCTAAATGTGCTTCCTAAAATGGAGAACTCTTTGCTATTTTCAGGAGATGATACTGATTCCGTTGTGAGATCAGCTAGATCTATTTCCATGACTGTCACTTTCTTCACAAACGTGGCTCTTCTTGGAATAAAAAAGGTTCTACCAGATCATTAAACCACATAATTGTCTCAAATGTCCTTTAATTAAAGATTGCAGTATTGCTTTTTAATTGCTTAAATAAAATTTAGCTACAGGTCTGCCCTCTGCAGTTTGTGTTTATTTGGTTTCTCCAGCATATCAGTATTTTCTATGAAAAGTCTATGGAGGGAAAAAAGCGTGAGGAAGAGCTCATCTGCTTCCAACAAAAGGAATTAAATGTGACTTCAAAAAAGCAGCTTCTAAGGACTTTTTTTCCTCATTCTTGATTCAGCTTTCAGCAGGAGAAACATGAACCAGAATTACCAGCTAGAAGTACAACAGGAACAACGAGCTTGGGTGATAAACAGGGAATAGATGTAGGAGCACAGCTGGCATCTTCTCTGAGTCCATATTGCTCCCTCAGATACTTGCAGTGAAGGCCATACAAGCAAGTGGTGTCTACTGTGCTGTCCATGTGACAAACTGTCCATCTGTTTACTGTACCTACTGATAATCTGGACTGATTAGTCTAAAATGAAGTCCCCAAAGACATCATGCTGTGTAATGTCTGTCACAGCTTTTCCTTTGCTGCTCCGAGTGTTGTTTGTCCTTCCTGTGGCTGCCAGGGATGTTTAAACTGTAATAGACTTACTACTGGACCTGTGGTGCAGAAGCACTTTTTAATGAGTTGGGTCGAAAGCACTTGGACTATTACAATAAGCTAGTAATACTTTGGATCACTGCAGTCTCAGTGGACTCAGTTCCCTGTTAACAGCAAGAAATGACTTGGTAAGAGTAGTTTTTTGCTATTGCAATGAAGAGAGACTCTTTTGGAATGATTCCAGTATAGCTTCTCAGCAGAGTCTCTTGGAAATCACATCTAGCAGAGGTGAAATTCAGGTGATAGCTGCGTTGACTCAAAAGATCTTTGACTTTCTCTGAAACATGAATAACACGAATAGCATTTAAGGGAAGGAAGATGCTTAGGGAAGCATCACTAGAAGACAGTAGAAGCTGTTTTACCATCTCTGGCTGGGAGAGAGTTAGCTTTCCTCATAGTAGCCCCTGTGGTGCTGTGGTTTAGATTTGTGACTAAACCAGCGTTGATACCACCACCATTTTGGCTCTTGCTGAGCAGAGCTTGCACAGTGTTGATGCTTTCTCTTTTTGCTTCCTGTGAGCCCTCCCCTGCAGTGAGTAGGCTGGGGATGGGTAAGAAAATAGGAAAGGACACTGGGGACACCTTACCCAAACAGGCCATTGGGGTATTCTCTGTGGTACGATGTCACACTCAGCACAAATGGGGATTTTGTCTTCCAAAGCAGACATTGTTCGGAGACTGGCTGGGCATTGGTCTGCTTGTAGGAGGTGGTCAGTGGTTGCTGTCGCATTACTTGTTTTTTTTCCCCTCTTTCTTTCACTTATTAAATTGTTCTTACCTCGACCTATGAGTGTTCTTGGTTTTCTCCTCCTGTTCTATCCCCTGTCCTGCTGAGAGGCTGTATGGGTGCTGAGCTACTGGCTGTGGTCAACCCACAACAGCTGTCCATATCTGTGGTTCAAAGTCTTTGACTGCACGGATAACATCTTTTATAACAGCTGCTTGTTCAACATCTTGATGATTTTAGAAGCATCTCCTCATGTGCAGAAAGTTCGTTGTCAGTAGAATAGAGTTTAAATGGAAAACTAAAGTAGATGTATGCAACTTCTGGCTTATGACTTCTCTTTGTCAGTCTTGAAGGAGACTAAAGTGTCTCAATGTCCAAGGACCAATGACTTGGCTCGGGTCTATTTCCCAGATCTAATCACAGGAAGGTGTTGGCAGAAGTGTATGGATTTTCTGGCTCATAGTTCATAAGCAAATTTTGGTAACATCTAGTGCATGCAGGCGACTCAGGCCGGGGTGTTGTGCAGGCGCCTCAGCCTTGGATTGCCTATCTATGGCCTTATCTATGTGGATACGACTCATGGGGAGTTGTGTAGATAGCTCAGCCCTGGGTTGTCCATATTCCCCAGGCCAGACAGGACAATGTTGCACCACACAAAGAACTGAAACCTGAGCTAAGTTTTGAAATTCCTCAACAAATGGTACGCCCTGAGCCTCAATTCAAACCACTATTAGGCTTCCTGAGAAAGTGAGGAAAAAGAGAGCCAGGAGGGCTTCAGTGGAGGTTTCAACTGGCAACTTTTGTGTATCCAGCCAGTATAATCCAATGAGGCATAGTTTTGCCACAACCACCTGGAGGGTTTCAGCTAACAACCATATAATCAGTTATGTACACTGGGGGATAAAAGTCCTAAGTTTTAGCTTAGAAATGGTGAGTCCCAACACTCAGCTGTATGGAGACCCTTCCCCCTTGGTCAGAACATCGTCCAAGGTGACTTTTTCAAGCTTTGAGAGCCCTTACCTGGAGGAGTAAGTTAATATTTAGCACGTCATAAGTTTGTAAATGCGGCTGATTAACTAACACACATATAATATTGAGCATGCTTTCTAGTTTGTTAGCCTTGCTTTTAGATTGTAATAGTGCATTCTTCCATTGTATCCATAAAAACCTGCATTAGCGGCATAGTAGATTTCCAATAAATAACTTGCTTGAGCCTCACAGTCAAACCTGTGAGTGAAGTTCAAATAAAGCACTTGCTTAAACTTTGCAGTCTCGTCTCTTTTTGCCATGGAAGTCAGTTCTGGAGTGAGAAATTGGCCTACTTTGGGAACATCGGCTTGGTTTTGTGACTTCTGCTCCATGGGAAATTCTTTGAAGGCATTCATTATGGTCATGTCTAATGACATATCAACACCAGGTGCATGCAGTGATTTGGAATATTTTTTGCCTACCCATACCTGTCTATTCTTTTCAGGATGACTGGGTTATTATCAGAATGATGTTTGGTGTTTCTTTAATGACCAGCACTGGACAGCAACATAAATATTGCCTATGGGATTGCTGGGACCGCACAGCCTCTCTTGCTACATCCTCACATTCTTGACTTGCATGGCCATTGCAATTACTGTAAGTGCTGAAGAAGCAGCAAACTGGCTTTTCTAATGTATGCATCATTTCAGTATGCCAGTAATGTTGCAATGTTGTGTTAAAGAGAGATGTGCTGAAATTTTACACAGAATCCTCCTCTAATCCTTTTGAAGCTGAGGTAGAAGACACTTCATGTGGAGATAAAATATTTATGCAAACTTGTTAATTAAAATACTATACAAATTTGCTTCCTTAATCACAAAAATCAAAGACAGCATTACAGTTTAGCCTGTAATCTTATCAGGCACATTGCTTCTCTTCTATTTTGCTCTTTAGCGGCTGGTCCTTATCCAAAATGCTGAAATTTTGTTTTCTAGTTAATCCAGTCACCAGCAGCCCTGAAAATTAGTGATCCTAGATCTTCCTTCTGCAAAACTGGAGTATCAGGACTTGTTACCACTGCCAGAAACACATGTCTCTGATTGTCTTCAATGCTTTTGACTTCACTCCACTTCTGCCACCATGCCATGCATTTAGTGTTTAAATAAAACCCACCTGCTCAGAGATCTCAGCTCCCTTCAGAGCCTATGTATCTAGCTTACAGCAAGCCCAGGACGGGAGGTCAAACATGTCTGGGAGAAACCTGGGGAAAATCTACCTAAATCGTCAGTGTCTCAGTCACTGGCAGTCTTTTGTCTGTGGCAAGAGTGCATTTACACTGTATTACTGAGTCACTTCACTGGTGACTAGTCACTTCAGTGGTGACTATTCAAACAGTGGCCTCCAGGATATATATTCAATGTGAATAGTAAAAGTATTCACACACAGTGAACAGTAAAAGTATCATCAAAGAGTAGGATGTGAAACCACTGTCTTGGCAATGCTCGAAGATATTTGAAGCAGAGCTTGCTACTGCTGTCCCCAGCCCTCATTTCTCCCATGCTATTGGAGCCTCAGGTTTCTGTCCTTCTGCTGCTTCTTCATTTTCATCTCCTAGTCCCATCTATGTGAAATGCAAGCTACAAACCACAACTAACAAGGTCACCAAAACTCAAACTGCTATTTCATTGTGGGTGATAAATGAGAAAACACAAAGGTGAAAACTTCATCTTTATTTTGGTGCAGTTGTATTTGCTTCTTGGCAACTTGAATATTTCTTTGTCAAGTGTTGCTGTAAGTTCATAAAATATCCAGTGAGTGTATTTGTCTCTCTTTTCTGCCCACTGAACTGTTGCAAGTCAGCCTTTTGCATTTTGCCATCTAACACACCCTTCACATGAACATTGTATTATGCTTGGTACATTTAGCAGCTGAGAAATTGTTAAGAAAGTTTTTGAAATATTTATACTTTTTACACTGAGATTTGATATGTTGAACTGATGTATGGTCATTCCAAGACTCTGAACCATAAGAAAGTAATGTCTCCCTTCAGTACCATCTGTTACCTCTATTTGTAGCAGGATAGCCATGATCGTGAGTAGTGTTTGGGAGGGTGACTGCACCATATGACTTTGCAGTCTGAGGAAAAAAAATTAACCAAAGCCCTGAAGAAGAAGAGCTGCCTCTAATGAAAGATCAGAGCAATCAAGACAGTGGAAAATACAGTGTTACTGGTAGGTTGTGAATTCAACAGAAAAGCTATGATTCTTTGATAAAACAATTAAATGTTGCACGAAGGAGATTCAATCAAAGTCAGCAGAGAAAGAGGGGGAGATGGGTAGCTGCTAAGTGCAGTAGAAATGTTTTGTTGATTATAGGCCCAGAAGCAGGTTAAGTGTTTGATATGAGTATTCAATAGAAAAGTGCTATGTCCAGTCATCAGCTCTGCTTAAGAAAAAATATTTTTAATGCATTTGTAAACCACATATAAAATCACAGTCAGAAAGCACAAATCAAGAGTAGAAGTTGCTGGGATACTGATAGCAAGGAACGCTCAAACTCCCAGAGTTTAGAAATGTTTATTTGTCCAGCTTGCATACACAGATTTGTACAACAATCTGAATCATCAGCCTCCTGACCAAAGACCAGCAGATCAGTACAGCTACACAGCAGCTGCATCCATGGCAAGTGGGAGAGAGATCGCTGTTCTACAAATAGGGAAACAAGAAGAGAGAGTTTAACGGTTTTGGAGCCAGAGCTAAACTCAGGAGTTCTTAAGCTGTTATTTGGGTACAGTTTGCTGCTCTGTTTCTTTCTAAAATGTTTATAAGCTATTTTTTTATCAACATTTTAAAGTCAAATCCACATGTACATTGCCAGTGTGGGTGTGTAGCAAGAACAGGAGCCAGTGGCAGCAATGCTAGCTGGGGGACTGCTGTGCACGTTGTGCTGCTGCTTCTTGTGAGCCACTCTTAGAGGCTTGTGGACGTACCACCACATTTGGATGCCTGAGGGATGTAGCATTACAGCATTTAGATCTAAGCTTATAGACCTGCACTGGTTTATGCTATATAGGTGTAACATCTCTCATTCATACTGGACCAGAGACACAGAGGTGTGTGGGGTTGGGTTTAGTCAGAGTGTTGAAGTTGTGCTCAGTGTTGCAGTGTTCAGTTGAGGTGTGTGACCTCCGCAGTGGAGTCTCTTGTACTGAGTTATGCATCTAAGTCCCTTCAAAAGTGAGTTGCCTTACAAGGAAGGGGGCTTGCAACAAGTAATGGAAAACTGCTGCTTATCTAATGATAAATATTGTATCTTCCTTGTGAAATACATGGATACCTGCAACAGAGGCAGGAACTCAGGTTGCCTGTCCTCTAGGTGGATGCTGTAGCCAATACATGCGTATTCTCTATCCCACTGAATGTTGGAAGCTTTTGTGAAGAATGCGACAATTTTAAGTGGAGAAAGGCCAACTCCAGCCTATGCTGACACAGCGTATTTTTTATTCTGAGAGCTGGAACGTGTGGGTTCAAGTTTTCACAAGTGGAGAAGGGAACTGAGCCAAATTCTCACACCGCCTGGGGAAATGCTCTCAAGCCCGAACAGTGACATGAAAGAACAGGCATAATCCCCTCCTCCTGAAGTGCTGCTTTGTGAACAAAACCAGTTGCCTTTCCTTTCTGAAGAATCCAACCCAAGAGGTGTGCATTAGGCATGCTGAGGGCATGTGTCATGGGCCCCGAGGGAAACGAACATGAGAATACATAGTCTGAGGAACAATATTTGGCTGGAGGTAAGCGTGGAGTTATTCAGTTCTGACCAGACCTGGGAACTCAGGGATGCAGTAGAGGTAAGAATGAGAGCTGGTAAGAGTGTGGAAGCTCTGGAGTAACCAGTAGGTTTTAAACCAAGGGAGCGCTCAACAGCCAGAGGGCAGGGGAAGAGCCTGGCCTCCACCTTACATCATAGTGCTCTTTGACGATGGAGGAGATAATGGTTACCATATAGATACATTTTTAAACAAAGTAGTATTTCATGTTTGCAAATGCTTTACTGAAAATCGGCAGCAAACAAAAGCGATCTTGTTTCACCACAAACACTGGCAGCAGGGGGAACTTCTTTATTTATCTGCATGTGGGAAATCTGTATTTGCAATTGAGAAACAAAAAAAGCAACACTTGTAAGGACCACTTTGTGGTGTTTTGCAGTTCACCAGCAAGCCAAGCATCACAGGCTGTCTAGCAGTAGTTCAAAAGATCAGTGCTTTGGACAGTTAATCTAAGCAGAAGTGACCTGCCCTGAGTTTTACACTGGGTGTGAATATTCTGTGGTGGATTTGGCCCTGGATAACTTACATTGCAGGGAGCCGAATTCAGGTATCAAAAGTCGTAAGCCAATGCCTAACATTTTGGTGTCAAACACCATAAGCTGCATTCAGGTATCTCTAGTTGCGTGTGAAGTTTCATTCAGGGAAGGAAGAGCATTCCTTGCTGTAAAATGGAAAGAAAATATATGTTTGAAATTAGTTCTCTTTTCTGCTCCTACAGACTTCAACCGTTTCACTGAACTTTTAATACAGACAGTCAAAAATCTTAACAGACTATAAATGTTCAAGGAACAAGCACACCGATGACGTAATATCCTAGAGGGAGATATTTTGGCAGCATGCTGTGTAACAGCAAGAGCTTTGCTAAGGCAGAAATTCAACAAAAGCCTAATTACATCTGCACTGAGATTGGGTACCTGGTAGAAATTCTCCACAGGGACAAGGAAATTATATCCCTACCAGATAGAAAGCAATTTGCTGTAATCTGAAAATAACCATGTGAAAATGGGTAAAATCAGTTCACAGGGAGAAAAAAGCCAAGAAGAGACATGCAAAAAGAAACAATCAGTCTGATTAGAGAGGGGAAGGAAGGAAGGCAAATTGGTACAACATGGCATAACTTGCAGATTCCTGCTTGCATACTCCTCAGATGGTAGATTGTCTTCAGTTTTAGCATTAGTAAGACTACTTAGTTTTCACTGTAAAACAATCATGATACTCTGCAATCATCAGCAAAGGGTTGCACCGACACAGATTCGTAAGTCACTATTAAATGTCTAAACTGAACTCTCCAGCAATAAGGAATACGCAACTAAAGACTACATACCAGAGAGCACACCTTACTGGCTATCTTAAATCTATGCTAGCATTTGAAGGAAGTGTTTCAATTCCTACAGCAATTAATCTGTATATTCCATTTGCCCTTACAGGAAACAGAGCTGTCCTTAACTCTCCTTTTCCCTAT
Source organism: Baryphthengus martii (assembly GCA_013396935.1). Lineage (NCBI taxonomy): Eukaryota > Metazoa > Chordata > Aves > Coraciiformes > Momotidae > Baryphthengus > Baryphthengus martii. The sequence continues at coordinate 20,921 of VWZK01021394.1, forward strand.
TCAGAGAGAATGAATATGGAGATTCATATTAAAAAAAAGAATCCATGAGCTAAAGTCCACTGGGCTGTGTTTGCGGAAATCAAGAGTAACTTACTTGAAACCAAGCTACCTACTTTCCACATACTCAATGGTAGCAGATAGCAGAATATTGTTGAAAAAATTATATAGCTTCTGATAGAATTCTTTTTGTCCAAGGATATAAATAAATCTTTGTGCTACACCTGAAGTAGCAATTGCCTAATTTATGTTACTAATAAACAAAGTAATATGGCGATCAAAATCTGCTAAGTATTTTATCTTAGTTCAGTTACTAAATTTGCTCAGGACTATTGTAACAGTCTACATTTCAGTGAAATGTCCCCTTTCCTAATATATGCATGGTTTCGCAAATTTTGATGAATAAAAGGTTGCTAAATAGCAATATAACTCTGTCCTGAATATGGGACATCTTCAAATTCATCTTGGAGTATTGCTTCTCCTGTAGAACTCTTCAAGTCCAAGGTCCAAGATCCAAACATTGCTGGTAGATCTTACTGTTCAAATAATTTAAGTGATTTTAGTGTAGTGTGATTTTGACTTTTGAAATGCCATTCAACAGAAAACATGATTAGTACCAGAAAGAGAGAACAGAAGTGAGAGAGAAGAGACAATCAGGTTTTGTGCTAAGGCCTGTCAGAGATTATTTCTTTGGATCTTTCGAGTTTCTTCAGAGGGATGATTTACTCCATCTTCTATATCATCAGATCGTTTAAATGTCAAGATTTATTATTCTCAGCTTTACATCAAAAAAAATAGGTGTCAAAAGTAGGTATTCCCAGTCAAAAGTAGGAGCAAAGACATTCAGCATAGAGCTTCCCTGTGGTCATGTTTCAGAGGTGGCGGCTGGGTAGTGGCGGTGCCAATGTCTCTGCTCTGCCCAAACTAGACCAAAGGCTTGAACCCGCGTATCTCACATCCCAGAATATTTTGTGTGTTAGCATCTAGCACCATGGCAGCCTCATTGCTGACATGGGTTGTCACAAACACTAAACTGTACCAAATAAGCAGCCCCAGAGGCAGATGTACATAAATATTACTTAAGGTGGATCTCTGCTCACAGCCAGGGACTACCCCTATTCTTCAGAAAAAAACTCCATTGCAGAGGGAAAACCATAAAAAGAAAGAAATCACTTATGCAGAAACCTTGCGTTTTAGACTCTGAACAAAACTCCTTTGATGTAGCAAACTTCAAGAGATGACATTTAACAGATTTATGCTGTTTGAATAACTTCATCTGAAAGAATCAGGCTAATTTCAGTCATTCAGATTCCTTTTTCTTTATTCGTGGCCACCTGCACAACTTGCTGTCTTTCAATGGGCTGTGTCTTCATCTGGATCTTAGTGAATGACTCATTTCTGTTTGATGCATTTATTTTGCATCTCATATCTTCTGAAAACACACATTTAATAGAGACTGTGTTTAATACTTTAGTTCTGTCCTTTTTGGTTTAAAATGCAGCTCAAGCTACAAATGAAGACCATAGGAATTGTAAATGCAGTCACCTGAAAACCAGAAATTTTGCACTGTCAGATGGGACTGTGCAGAATATCAACCAGGTAGTAATCTGAGGATACTTACCTAAAACTGTCTTTCTGTGATTAAGCTGCTGTAAGTCTGGCTGAGCGAATGAGTCACGTTATTTCATGGCATGCTTGACAAAACACGTTTGTGTTGTGGGACTATGGATCAGAAACATCTTGTACTGTGGTATAGCAGCATTCACGGAGATGCACTCAGGTCGCAAGGGTATTCAGAGATGAAAACATGAATAATAAAGCATGTGCTGTCAGGGCACTCAACACAATTAGCAGGCAAGAGATGTTCCTGTACCAATACCTGGATGTGGGCCAGCCTCTCAAAACCAGACAGTGGCTTTTGGGTACTGAACTAGAGAAATCTTAAAAGGTTCAGAGTTTTCAAAACATGCAGAGGTCTGCTCTGAAGACTGAGGCCTCTTTATGGGATCTTGAATCAGAGACGCTTAAAATACTAGCCACACTCAAACACCAGACCCTTGGGGACTAGTGTTACAGAGCTTGTTTTGAAACTCTGCCTCACCATTTTCATGTAATTCCAGTCCTCAAATGCACTTTCTCTTAAACACTTTGCATTAAATACATTAGAAATGTATGTAGGCATTAATCTTTTTCTCATGAGCATTCCTCTCAGCCCTTGAATTTGTTCAACTGTCATTCATTTCTCCCATCCCAATAGGAGGAATTCCTGCAAATGCTTTAGGACTCCATATCATGGAAGATGCTTCGGAGTTTGCCCAACTCTTAGAGGTTATTACTAAACATGCAAAGTTTGACAGGAAGTGACAGGATTTTATTTCTGTGGTTTTGCAAGAGCTTTGGTGAGACCAGTAAGCCAAGACAGAAATTGGTGATTCCAGCACTGCTGCGAGAAAGGCTTCTACAAAACTCTGAGTTGTATCACTCCTTGTGTAAGTTTCAGTTATTTGAATTTTAAAATACCAGAAAACCTAACTATAGAAACACACTATCACAATTTGTATCTCCCAAGAACACTAAAGCAATTGGTAGCTGGATCCTTTGCAAGCAACTTCCTTTTCTAGAGGATTACCAAGAGTTATAAAGACTAGTAATGTTTCTTTGAAAGCACACTGCTCTCTAGTAAGTTTATCTTTTACACAGTTTACACCAGGTATTCACAGCCATTCTTACTGGGTTCAGAATTATGCAGGAGAGACAGTTACACTAAACTGTGAGCAGCTGTATCTGTTTCTTCTTATAGCAAGGCAATCCAGCTTAATTTGTGAAACCTTCAGCAGCAGGAAATACCCCTCACAGAGACTGGTGGCGTTGTATATTCCGCATGCATATCTAATACGATGCAAAATATTGCATAGTTAGCAGTCTGTATAACCTTTGATGTTACAAGTGGCACTCTTGACTCAAGACAGGCTCAGTTCTGTGCAGAACTCCCTCTCCGATGGAGACAGCGTGGGCTGTTACAAGAGGCCTCAAGTCCTTGTCTGTCCTCTGAAAAGCTGTACTTCACCGTCCCAGCCTGGAACCAGAGGGCTAACTGCAAGCACAGAGTGTGCATTCTCCTCTCAGTATTAAACCACTGAATTGATTCTTCATTTTCTCACTGACAGTAGATACCATCTGCTCCTACCTGAAGGCATCTTGCAGGGGATAAACTACTTTTTTCTCCAGTGACTTAACTGCTTCCTTTCTTTTAAACCAGTTTCAGTTTCCTCTACCACTGACAAGACCTCCTCTCTGACCTCTTGCACCCCTCACTGCCTTTCTTCCCTCAATCTCATCTGTTTTTTGCCAAGTTTCCTTTTGATGTCTTGCTCGTCTCTGGATCCAAATAGGGCACTGAGTTAACAATTTTTCCAAATGAGAAAAGATTAGGAAGTAAAAACAGGAGAACTATAATCACTCCCACAAGCTGGACAGTGGAGTAAGAAATAATTAAAATACTAGCAACCTGCCTAATGTACTAGGAACTCTCCCTTGACTTCAAGATGTTTTGCTTTTTTTTGCTCCATTATCACTGGAAATAGAGTGCAAGAAGAAAACTCTAGCGCTAATTCCTGTTGGACTGAAGCAGGTGAATTTAAAGTGTCAAGAATTCCTTAAATATAGATAAAATGTGAATTACTTCCCTTTGAACTCCAAGAGCAGGCAAGCAGCTGCGATGTGAGATTCTGATAAAAGTTCAGTGTCTTGGCCTTCCTTAAGACATAACTGCCACAGCAGTTTGGAAATAAACTCACGCATTTACTTAGAAATGAACACATCAACAGCCACATTTCTCCTACTGATGACCAACTAACACGGTTTTTCTGATTCGTATTGGCACGCCATTAAAATTTGTCAGGAGCTGCACCCTCTTTTATAAGAATTCAGGTTGACTAGCAAAGAATTCTCTCTCTTAGCTGTTTTTTTTTGCAGTTCCTTGAAATCCTTCAGGAGCACCCAGGGACCTGCTGACTATGAGTTGAAAAACACTGCTCTAGATGATCACTCCGCAGCTCTTAGCTTGCGTAGAAAGGTAGATACTACTAGAGGGAAATAATAGCAATGACACTACACTATTACAGATACTCGAGCTTCCTCTAACCCTCTAAATGTTGTGTACTACTATGTGGATAGCTACTTCGGATCCTCAGCATAGCAATTTATTGTAAATTTGGTCTAACAGGGTCCACCTGTAAGCAGGGCTCATCAACTCAACGCTGAATCGTGATAGCGGTTCTTGACAGTCTCAGCTGAGTGGATGGACTATGTTGCATCGTATGGCAACTGCATGATGCTTCAGATAAAATGAGTAGATGACAGTCACAGGAAACTCATGTTAGACATACAAATCAGATTAATTGGATGAGATTGTTTCCTGAGAGCATCTTCTAAGCGTATGAAATGCAAGCTCCTAAAAACCCAGGTGTTTTGAAATCTACCTCATTTCAGATCTAGAGCAGCCACGGTGAATATCATCCACTGTTAGTAAACTAAATCCAGCATTTTTATATGTTTTGGGCAGGGTTTTTTTGGGTTTGTTGTTTTTTTTGGTTGGGTTTTTGGTTTTGGTTTTTTTTACACAGAAGGGATGCAAGAAAACTGAAAAAACCCCACAGAAGCTCTCTCGTATGATACATATTCCAGAGGCTGATATTATCATTACCCAGTAGGACATTAATTAGCAGTACAGTTGCACCGGCTTTTAAATTCTTGTGCGAGAATGACCCCTCACGCCGCGCTGATATTCAAGCCAGAAATCTGGCTCTTACACTGCCTTCCGTATGCCCACGTTGTGTACGCAGCTCAGCCCAGCGCACTTAAGATAACAGCACACACTCATTTCTGAGGTAGAACAGTAGTTAACAGATCCCTTTGACTACAGTCAATACAAACTGTTGCAACTGTTTGTTGCACAGGTAGTACCAGGAACATGCAACATGATACTTCTGCCATCTTTTGAAGCTGACAAGTTTCAGCAGATTTTAAGAAATCAGACAGATAAGCTACAAGCAGATTCATGTCTAAGGCCCGGGGTTCAGAATGCGCAGCTGTAACTGCAGGTAATGACTGCAGAGCTGCACAAAGTTATGTTCCAAGATTAAATGGGAATGGAAGAAAAGAAATTTTATATCTCACATTAAAGGGGAAATGAACTGTTGTGAAATATTTCTAAGAAAGAGTTCAACATTTTTACCATGAATGACACATTTTTATTCCACAGTGTTTAGTGAGCTTTACGGCCTCTTCCTTGGAAAAGAAATGTCAATCAAGTAAACAGTTCACATTTTCAAAACCAGCAGCTACCAGGAGATATCTTAACCATTGTGTTAAACCTGGCAATTCTGCTATAATCATACTTTTCTTCTTTCCTCTATATAATAAATTACTCTGTACCATATAGCTTTCATTCTTCTCTTTTCTTCAAACACAACCGTTGTACTCATGTTGGATTTTAACAAGCTCACATGCTCAAACATATTCTCCTAAAGAAAATAAATTATCAAGTCACACATCAACATGGACATGGTAAAAACAGGAATAAAATTGTTGTCATCCTTATCCTTACTGACTACCATCCTGCAGGGTCAACAACCTCTCTGAAAATTGTTACGGATGGAGGGCCAAACGTAGCTCCTCTTGGCCAGGCTGTTGACTTCAAAAGGAAGGCATCTGCCCTGTGAGATTTCTTTTGTATAAAAGCTTCCTCGGAAGGTTAATGGAAATTAAACTTCCAATCTATTCTAGATTTTCAAAAGAGACAATTTATCCTTTATCACTGGGCAAAAATGAATTTTCCAAAGTATTAACGAATTTCTGTCTCATCCACGCTTTGAAGTTCCGATACCATTCTACAAGTTTTTTTCTCCTTTGAATCTTTTCTTGTAAGCTCATTTTTTTTTCTTTCTTTAGAACAGCAGGAAGCTCTTTCCAGTTTTTAATAAAGATAAATGGAGCCCCCATGGTTTTTAGTAATTGTAATGGAGCACTGTGGTACATTGATGAATTTCCGCAATCACCCGGTGTCATTACATCTTCTATAACAGGCAGAGATCCATATGAACAAGCTTCATAAATTCTATAGCACTCTGTATTTATTCCCACTGGGCACAGTGTCAAATCACTCTGCAGCAAGGCATCTTGATAGTTTTTGAAACTTTCATTTGTTTCTTGAGGCTGCCACCTAGAAAAGTAAAGGGGTTGAAAATTAAGACTTTCCCTGCAGGCTTTGCAATGAAAAAATAGAGATATGCTTTAATTTCATTTATTTATAAAACTGAAAATGCTGTCAGTGTAAGAATTTTACATTACACACACAATCAATAGATTTTTATTCTTAGTCTTAAAGAGTCTCCTAAAAATTTATTGAAGAAGTCACTGTTAAAAATACATTATAACACTTTTCAGATACGGTCCTTTCAGGAAATCACTAATATCTAGAAATGTAAGAGGCAAATGGAAATGCCATTTTACACCTTCTGCATGACTTGGATGATGCATATGTCAAGTTACTTCACAGCACAATTCAGAAATAGATACAGAGGAAGAAACTTGATGCATTTCTTTAATGAATTTTTTTGGCCTCAAATACTTTTCATCAGTAGAGGTTTGCTCTTCAAAAGTTAGGACGTAAAGCAATCTGTTAACCTGAATCCATCTGCCTGAAGCGCCTTGGAATGTCTGTGCGACAAGATTTTATGTCACAGATACAAGCCAACTCCTGAGATTCTTCAGCTGGGTAGCTGAGGTCTTCCTAAGCACTGCTGTACCCACTATCAAATACGTTACAGGTGCTGCTTGGCAAAATGAAGAACTATAGTCAGAACCTTATTCCTGTTAGTCAAAAGATCTCTTCTACCTACTTGAAACAAAAGAGAGCCGTGCCATGCAGATTAAGTCTGGTCTCCTATATGAAACACAACAAAACACAGCTGTCTTTTTCTTCTAAGATACTAATACACATAAGGTACAAGACAAATATTTCTTCTCCCACCATAATCAAATGTATGTAAGAAAAAAACCTGATCGTTTTTATATACAGTACACATACGCAATCCTTTTATGTGTTTAAAAAATAAGCTTTATGCAAAATATAGCAACAGAAAGGCTATTATGTTATGAAGATCCTTATAAAGAATGTCAGCAATGTTCTCTGTTTTAATTATGACTGGCTACAAACAATTTTATTCATTTTTTAACACTCAAGAAAGGACTGGTAATAATGAACCAGGCAAAAAGGTCTGAATATTTTCATGAAGTAAATTGAAGTCTTACTGTTCTCTGGCTGCAATCCAGCAATGTTTCCCAAGCTCATCCTGCTTCAGAATTTCCATTAGGGTCTCCCTTGAAGAGTTCTTATAAACTGTTCCTAAGAAATTACACAGATATGATCTTGGATCATGTAGCATTGACCAGCTGGGTTCCACAACTGGAAAATTTCTATAGCTGTAAAAACAATGTATACATTAGACAACTATATGGTTTATGTCAAACTAAAAAAAACCCATTTTGCACCATTCAGTCTTTACTGCAGTAGATTCTAAGACTACAACCACCTATGTGTTGCCAACCCACATCTATAAAGACAGACAGACCCAAAAGCAAACCAACACAAGTCTTGTCCTGAAAGCTGGTCTTTATTTCCTTTGCCCCCAGCACTTTCTTCAGAGCCTTTCCACAATACTTACATCTTCTTTGGACATCAGAGATAACCATGCATGCATGTTACAAAATGCCCTTGAGAAACTGGCTTTTTCAAAAGCAGCTGTTCTTGATGTAACCACTAGTTATGACTGAAACTGCCAGGTTAATGGTAACTATGGAGTTTAAGTCTCAGCTACCTTAATCCCTGGGCAAGCTTTTCAACTGAAAATACCACTGGTAATCTCTCAAAGGAAAATCTCACTTTGATCCGGGATTAATCTAATATTTGGGCTACTAAATTGTAGCTTGTACAACAAGCTATTTAGTTTGTCTTTTTTGACTCAACAAAACCAGTGCAAAGTCCTGGGGTCCAATGAAAATTGTACGCCATCCATTTAGGCATGTTTTCACCACGTTAGGCATTTTTTTTTTTTTGACTGATTATTCAAATCTTACATCACATTACATTATTTCTGTAACTGATGAATGTGTAAAAGTTTCTGCTCTTTTGCATTTTCAAATTAAGACAGATATTCCCTCTAATGTTATTATTTTTGACAGATCACTGTTCTTCTACTTTTTTTGGTTTGGGTTTTTGTAAGAAAAGCTATAACCTGATCCCTAATCATTATTGGTTTCAAGGGTAGTCTCTACTTTATTTCATAGTGATTTCTTCATTGCCATTAATGGTTCTGAAGACATATTCAATATTTTCACCTCCTCAAACTCTGATGGAACAGTCCTTTCCTCATTCTTCTTCTATGTGATGAATGTGAATTCACTTGCTTTCAGAAAATAATTTTTAATTCATGCTTAATATTTGTGCAGGATTCTCCATCTTTATTTTACCTCTTCACTTGGAAAATCTGGCACATTTGCATATCTTTAACCACAATTTTTACAATTGTTGGTGTGCAAGGGCTGCAAAGCCCCATTCTGATACCTGATCTATCTTTCTGTGTCCAGCTCTGCACCCCAGTTTAGTGTTGCAACTGCTGTTGGTTTCTGTTAGCCATCACCTTAATCTTTTCATGTCAAAAATCAACTTCTTTTTGCTCGCAAACTTCCAATGCCATTCTCTGGCACTATCAAGAGTCCAAATTCAGTGCATTTCAATGACACTGTGAGCAAGTTCAAGCTACACATTTCACTAACTGGCTCAATAGAGGATATTGAATTCAAGATTTGAAAATAATCCTGAATTCTTTTAATCTCCTATTATCATGTTAAGTAGCTAAAACACTATTAACTCTGTTAATAAGGAGTAAAAATGCATGTAACTGAACCAAACCTTTATCTACTCCACATAAATAGTGTGAGCAGTAAGTACAACAAAAATGCTTTTGTGAGTAAGCAGTTAAGCCAGCTTATGTTACAGTGGTACTGGAGTATATTAATTCCAAATGGGAGGCATACAATTTCCTTTTGAGAGCCATAACGGGGTTTAAAAAAAATTACCACCAGTACCATTCCTTTCCTCTCCTAAATAAGCAGTAGTTGGAACTTAATCACAGAAATATCTTTTAAATCCCTATGTCACTGGTACATATTAATCAGCAGTTATGACAAATCTACTGAAGAAAAAGTAAACAACCAGAAAACCCCAGCAGATACAGATTCAGTTTTTTAAAGCTCCCTAAATCCTAGCATTATTTTCCTGCTATCTTTTTTTTATTGCCAAATGCAATTCTCAAAGATTCCAATGCTCAATTTAGAAAATCATTAATAGGATCATGTTCTACAATTCACCTACTATAATTTTTTGGGTATCAGCAGTAACATTCAGATGCATTTGTCATACTTCATGCACAACAGTGAAGTTTCAATTGTAATCTGTGTCTATAGCACTTACGTAGCTACTCCTAAAGGCCACTGGAAAATATCTTCTTCATTTCCCAACGCATAGTCATATGTAACAAAGAGTAGGTTTACAAATCCGCCATTTCTTTTCAGGTAGGGTTGAATCCATTCATTATTGCACTGCTCGTTTCCAAGCAGCACAACCGCTACACGCTGTATTTTGTGAGTCTGAACTAATGTTTGTGTGTAATGCAACCACTGAGTGGCGTAAGCGATCTTTGCTTTTTCTCTTCCATTCAGAACTAGCACGACATTTTCAGCTTCAACCGAGAAGTAGCCAGGAACTACAGACGGACCAGTGATGAAGCTGTGAAAACCAAAATACAAACAGAAAACACCATTAAGAAAAATTAAACCTCTAAACGTCCTTACTACACAGTCTGCGCTCGAAAGATTTTTCTTTTTTTCTTCAATAAAGAAAATGCAATATACTGCAAAGCCACCGTGCAACTGCAACCATTTCTGTTGTTAGTATTTACATCTTAACACAGGAATAAAGTTGACTTCATCTTTATTCAGGAAAAAGGAGATTTATAACCAAATGAAAATAAGGTATTTTATCAATAAATCAGAACAACTACCATATTCCAACATCAAAATGTGGGTACATCAATCATCTTTAAAAAAAGATGTACTTCAATTTGGCCAAAGGTCAAACTTTTTCTTAATTCCAGTAATAACCAATGAATACTGTATTAGAATGAGAGAGAGGCCCTCCCAAAAATCTGTGAGAGTACACTAAAACAGGTATCATTATGAGGGACAGTTAGCTGGCCTGGCATACTACTTGTCTCTGTAATTTTGGTTACGTTAAGGTTAGACCGAAGAAACACTGTCATCTAAAGTGAGTAGAACCTATAACACAAGAGGTACCATTTATAAGTAAAATTAGGTTGCTTGTATGACCCAGGCCAAACTTGAGGCTCTAATATAAGCGAGTTAGCGCTAACACTTTAGGTAGAAAGTGGCATTTTTAGATCTTGCACAATGCATTTATCAGAGGAACTTCAATCAAGTAGCAAAATCTTTAAATCACTAATCATGTACAAGTGTCTGACAACAGCCGTTTATGAACTGCAGGGAAGCAAACCAGTGTTTGCCAGCTCTGGCTCTTCAGTTAACTGCTGCATTACCAGACTATCGACTGAACGCAGGATCAGTGGTGACACAGCTTGGGAAAGAGTGGAAGGGAAAAAAACCTAGCACATTTCTTTTTTTTTCCAAGGGTCAGTTAAGTGTTAGTTTTCTAGGTCTGCTGCATTACTACATCTTTTTTTCAGCTACCAGCAAAACTTAACTTAAAATGAGCATGAGTTTTAACCCATGAAGTGCTGAGATTGACAGCTAGTTTCAGTTCAAGTGTGCTTAGTGAGGAAGAGAAAATTCATGGCAAAAATTGTAAAAACTAATCCAGTGAGGTTATCTGAAGCAGACTCACCTTAGCCAAGCATATTCTAAACCTGACTTAAGACAATAGGCTCCTGGCTCAGTGCAAGTGGCATATTTTGGCACCAAGACCCATGAGAATCACGTTTTGGAATTAAGACTTCTCAAGAGATTAACTGTAAGACAGGCCAGGGCTTAAAAGTGAAGTTTAACAAGCAAAAAAAGACTCTACTCAGTTTAACAGACAATGAGAAAAGAATCACTGGGATTCATAAGAGAGAACACTTCAAGTATTAAAATGTCTAAAATAGTGAATAGGATAGGTAGTTGATTTAGTAATTACCTTACAAAAAGAGACCTGGGGGAAAAGGGCTTTATCTACGGACACGGTGTTGTGAGGCTATCAACTTTACAGGAATAAAAGGATGCACAGGTGGGGAAGCAATGACCTGTGTTCAGGAACATAGGAAGTTAACAGCATAAAATCACAGTGGGGAAAGAAGAAATGCTAAGGAAATACAGTGCTGGTTGGTTTTACTATTACCTCTTCATCAGAACATAATCAGAATTGGGAAATGGAAGGGAGACTACAGAAGCTGCAAAATTACGGCCGCAGTACCAAAAGGTTCTCACTGATCCCATGAAGGCAAGATCAAGGATGGTATGGGGAGATTACAGTTTTTGTACTCAATATATTACCTGTTCCCTACAAAGTCCTTGTTTTTTCTTACCAGTCTTAGAATCCATATAAAAATATGTTACTCCAGACTGTGTCTTCCAGACCTAATTCCAAAGGTGTTAGTCAACACAGCCATTCCGTAATAGCAATACTATTAAGTTTAACACTGCAGCAGGAGAGAACATACCAAATACACCCAGCGTAGAGACACTCCGTATGCAACTTAAAAATGAGAAAATCAAGAAAAGAACTCTGGATCTTCTCAAAAGCTAAGATCACTGATTATGTATGTGGACAAACACTGTTGGAAATGAGTAAACCTTTCTCACTAATCTGATGCAGATCTATAGGTGTGTCAATAAGAATACAGATAAAGGGGATCCAGTAAACATAGTGCATTTGGATTTTTTGAAAAGCTTCACCAAAGGCTACTAAGGAAATTAAACTGCTTCGAGTTATTCCTGATGGAATCATTTGGCAAGTAAAGAAGTTAACTTTGGTTAACTCTCTTGACCAACACACTTTCATTTCATTGCAATTTGTGTAAGGAGGATGGGAGAATGAGACTTATGAACTGCTGAACAACGGGCTAACAGGGACTGGGGGAAGGCAGCACTGAATGTTTATCAAATGCAGAGGATGTGACTCTCAGAGGAACAGAAATTTCGGAATGCTCTTACTTAACGGCAAGAGCTAAGAAATTTGGCATGTGCGACACAACATCCTCCTGGATGATCGGAGAGGAGGATGTGAATTGCTTGAGGCCAAGGAAAGTGCCAAACCCTGCTCTCCTACTTCTTGTATGAATGTGCCAACGTGTCACTAAAATTCACAGCTATTGCAGTTCCTTCTCCACTACATTTTTAAATGAATGTCCTTGCGTAACAACTTCGTTGCAGAAGTTGATATCTGTAGTACTGTTTAGGCAACTTCTTTGGTAAAAAGTCAAAGCCATCAATATGTACATTCTTCCTCATAAATACACAAAATGGGCTTATTCATGCAACTGCGTTTAAGTGCTATTTTGCCATGTTTTGTATTTTTAAAAAACATTCATGAGAGTTCTATGTTTTAACAGCCATTAGACTTACCACAAAAAACCACACAGCAGCACATATTCTCCAAATACACCACCTCGGCTAGCTCCCTCTAGCCTCATCTAGTAATCTAATGGAGATAATTTACCTCAGCCAGGCAATAAAGAAGTCAATAATTCGAGAAAACCTTATAACCAGCAAGCAGCCAAAATCATGTACTAATTCTTCCTAATAAAAAAGAAAATTTCCCATTTGAGTGAAAAGTAGAACTTCAGCTGCTCCATTTCAGAATCCTAATCATTAAAATAAGTTATATTTGCATATTGTCTGCACTTTGCACAAGTTCTTACCAGTCTGTCAAATTTTACCTTCTCTTATGTTGGTACCAAATCTAAACTATATATTTTTATAGGCTCTAACATCCAATTTGAAGTTAAAATAAAGGCTCTATTATCCCCAGCTCCTCTAAACTAACAAGAAGATATTTAAATGCTAGTATAAAAAGCTCTCCTTGAGAGATGCAAACTCTAAGGACCATGTGAGGTTATTATTCATTTGAAATAGGCACACCAGAGAGATAATAACCATAATCAGTCAAGTGACAGACTCATTAAGTGCAGCAAATTATTTTCATATTATAAACATAAAAAGCAAGGGCTTGAAAAATATCCTCACGTCCATACAACAAAGTCAATCTATCTGCTGGTGTCATTTATTTCTATAGCTACTGAGTTTTTAATTCTGGAAATAAAAAAGTCTCTTCCCACAAACACTACAGGTTCTGGTCCCTATTCAAAGAAAGTATTGTATCCTTTTTCCAGACCCATGAAAGGAAAGCCCTGTTGCTTTCTCAAGGAGACTACTGAGATGCAGTAGCATCATTCATAGCTGATTCCCTAATCTTCTAGGATAAGGTGGTATTTGTAGACAAGAAGTGCAGCTTATTTTTTAAAAATAGGTATTTTCATCCATTTCATTGCATGTAAGGCAGACCCTTTACTAATTGCTACGCTTACTTCAAACATCACCTGCAGGTTTCAACTACAAGTCCCTGCCTTACTGTATGAGGAAAAAACCTTCCTGAAGCAAAAGTTTTCAGATGTTAAATTCACTTTAAGTCTGTCATTTATGCTTTAATAGAAAACTTTTTCAACAGATGGGTCCTGGTGCAAGTGACTAAATGTTTTAAGAGAGCTACTACTGGCAAACTGGCCAAAGAGATGAAAAACCCTTCAGCTTTCACTGTATCTTTACAGAAAGCCTTAAAAACGGTGTTACAAGACCTTAAGAGAAAAGTTCTCTACCATTCACTAAATAAAACAAAATGTTTGACAATCGTTTTAAAATGTGCATGATCACAGGTCAAAAAGCATTTTTAAAGCAAACAATGCTTCAAAGTGTAACATTCCTCTACAAATAAAATTTTCCTTTGCAAATCAAGTAGTTAAGCAGATGCTAGGTCTCACAGATTGGTTTTGCTACAAACAGAAACAAACCATTGTTTTGATACAATCCTATTTATGAATGATTGATTGAGTCTCTCTTCCCAGACTACAACAGAAACTAAACAAGAGGAGACATCTTCTTACCTCAAAATCCCAAGCTTCTTTCAGTCAACTGTCTGCCCCAAACCCCATTTCTTGGACTTTTCTCGGAGTTACATTCCGCCTGCTCCTCAGGTCTGTTGGCTGCCCTCCCTCTCTGCATTCATTGTTCACGTTTCTTTCAAATACACAAATCTTCATAAAACAGCAGATGAAATTGCTTCCTAGTTTTCTATTTTTTACTAGTGACATGTTTGTGCTAGAATTTGCTGGTTTTATCAAGTATGTGCTTCCACGAATAAATGTAACTTTGTGGCAATTTTGAATGAGGAGTTGTGTGCGTATTCCTTAGTTATCAAAACACAACATTCAAGTATTTGCTACTCATAGTAAAGTAACTGCGACTTTGAGTCAGACAAAATAATGCACCTGTGCATCTTATCATGTTCTTTAACTTTATAGTGCATCATTCGTTAAAATTTTAAGACGTCAGCATCATGCAGCTACTACCTGAAATATGTTTTTCCTGCTTTCTGGCTTCCTTCTCTCCACTGTGCAGTCACATCAGCTGGCTCAAGCTGCCCTTCAAAAACATGTTGCCAAAGGTAAAGACCTACATAAATGAAGATATAATGGAAAATTTGAATGCATGGATCTTGCCTACCCTACACTCCTAGCAAATAAAAGTATTTCTGAGAAGTGAAAAAGCATAACAATGTAAGAACTTGAGAAAGAAATGTCAGAGCTTCTTGTATAATATGGACATTGTTTCCCAAATTCTGTATGACTTCAAACTAGTTAAGACGAATTTTTCACACATTAGAGCATTTAAAAAGATTCTTTGGCTGACAAAATATCAGTAGGTAAAGATACACCACACTAGCACTTCTGTTAGCATCTCCTGCAGGTACACACATCACTTAAAAATGAGCAAATATTATTCAGCATTTTAAGGACAAGCATACTTCTCTTAAGCTTTCGTAAAACATCACATTTTTGTGATGGAATTCTTCACCATGTAATATACCAATGTGTTTTACAATGCTACATGAAAGCTGAATTGATGCTCGGAATTTTACAGCTTTAAAAAAACTAAAATAAGAACAATGCTATGTCTCTAGCAGTAACTACAGAGCTTGAGAAGACCTCAGCCACATGTTTGTGTAGAGAGGAAACTCAGTGTCTTCTACAAGAGAAGAATTTCCAGGTTCATCAGTGGCAGTAGTACTGCAGTACAGAAAACACCTTATTTCTCACTGTGCGACGCTTTATTTCACAAAGTGTGTGACATAAATATTCTGGTTTATCCAAATAAGAAGACTGTCCTTGTGTTGTACTGTAAGCCAGACTGGTTTTAAAAAGTAACTGTGTTTCTCTGCCATTCGAACAATTTTTTTTGGCATATGTGAAAAACACCCTTGAAAAGAAGCAATACAAAGAAACTGGAGTCAAACTAGTCTTATTATCTTATACTTTTACTGGTATTAACATAAATTTGTATAACAGCTACCACTTTCTTAATGCTCTTCATATACAGATATCCATACTATTTAAGCATATACATAAATTTTGGTAATTAAAAAAAAAAGCTATATCAGAATGATTTTGTGATTAATAGATATTGATTACATCTGCTTACCAATTGCTGCTTTGCCCCAAATCTGTACTCTAAGACTGGTTTGTTCTAAGTGAGATCTTGCATTTTTTATCATTTTAAGACTAGCTTCATATCTCTGCTGAGAAGCAACCAGTTCATTTTTCTCATCCCCTTCCCATGGATTCCACTCTTCACTTCCCAAGGCAACATGATCTATGAAACCCAAAAGCGTAATTTACATAAAAAGAACAGATTTACAAGCGTAGAAAACAGAGGGATTTTCTTGAATTCTGAATTTCAAGCAGCACCTGGCAACACTCCTGCCGCCAGGGGCCGGGAACACCGCCACCGCCACCCTCGTCACCCGGTCCCACACAGAGAAATGGCCGCCGCCAGCACAGGCCCGCCGCCGGCAATGGCGGGTGGAAGNCGTCCGTTGCCGAAGGGGCTTAGAATCCCCCGAACCATGACCTGCCTCTGCCCCAGTAGCCCCCCCCGAGCATTGCCGGTACAGCCTCAGGTGCACGGTGAATGCAAGGAGACACTTGTCCCGTGGCGGCTCGGCACCCGGAGCCGAGAGCCGAGCACTGCGGCCTCGTCCTTCCCCGTTGGTGCTGGCGTGGGGTGTCCAGTCGGTGCCGCGAGCCTCCAGGCAGCCGTGATGTGCTCGCCTCCTTTTTCTCCTCCTGAGGGCTTCCAGCCGCTTTTGAAGGCACAGGATCGATAAGCATTGAAGATGGCTTCAGGAACGTCAGACCTCAAGCTGCTGAATGTACATCAATACATGTCTCCTTTAGTATGTGACACACGCAGTCCCAGCGCAGGCTGAAGCTCCTGTCATCTGTGCCCAGTGGTTTAGTGCCAGGGGCGCAGGACGATGGGTGGTCCTGGCCAGCAGCCACCTTCTTCGGGGAGCTGCGTGATAGTGGTGTCTAACGAGGGTGTAAATGGACGGGTGTAAATGGACATGTGAATAGCGCTGTCAAGTCATGGGAATTTTATATACCCTGTGAATTGACCCAACTGAGTCATGTTAGATAGTAAGAGAAAGTCAAAGCTCTTTTTTAGGCTATCTCTGCGTCCTTTCTAAGGCTAGATGTTACAGTTCTGTAAACCGTCTACAAGCTTTTTTTCAAACACCGTGATTGTCACAGTGGCCAAAAGCACAGTGACCTTCACCTACTTGAAGTAGAGAGAGAATCTAGAACAGTAAAGATTATAACACAATGCACAACCCTGCAGCCTGCTCTGGATATGAGCATTTTTTTCTTCATTTTTTTTACACTTAGAACATTAAACTTTGTTCTAACTCTGACCTAAAATTTATTCTATGGGCTTCTGCTTGCTTCAAAACAAAATGTAACTAGTTGTCTTAGCAGGCCTTCTGAAATCGGCTTACAGTCAGCCCACTGCCAAATCCTAAATCTAATTTAATGACTTCTGCACTCACTGAACTAGAAATCTATCCTGATGACCCACAGTGGCAGCAATGTCCTTTATTTTGACATCCCTTCCTGACTGTCTGCATTAGGCTGACTCACAGCTTTCTTCCAGCCTACATCTTAATCCTACGTGTAACCCTGATTTCATAGAACTGTGGAATTACAGAATGGTTTAGATTGGAAGAGTTGGCAGGAATCTTTAAAGATCATCTATTCTAACCCCTCAGCTGTGGGCAGGGACAACCTTCTCTAGATCAGGTTGCTCTCAAAGCCCTGCCCAACCTGACCTCGAACACTTCCAATGATGGGGCATCCGCAGCTTATCTGGAGAACCCATTCCAGAGTCTCACTACCCTCATAGTAGAAAGTTTCTTTCTTACGTCCAGTCTCTTTCAGCTTAAAACTGTTGCCCCTTGTCCTGTCACCACAGACCTTGACAAAAAGTTTTTCTCTTTCTTATAAGCCTCCTTTATATATATTGAAATCCTACCCCTTTAAAACCTTTATATAATGTGGATGACTCTTGTCAGTACTAGCAGTAAGTTGCTGCCGAATTACAGGTCAGGAACTGTAACTGTTCCTGTTAGACATCATGGCCACTTTGCTTGGTTATAGTGATTGATAATTTTATGAAAAAAAGTGCACCAGATAAATGCTTTCTAAATGGAAACTGAGCTTCTCCCTTGCCATTCTAGCTTAGTCCATCTATGTGAATGCAGTGAAGTGGTACAGTGACAAATTTCAGGAAGATCTGAGACATGATGCCTATAGTGTTGGATATTAAAAGAAACTGTTTTCAACTTTAACTGCAGTTTGTTTTCTAGACTGTATCAGTAACTGAATATGTGTGCTGAGTTGCAAAATATCATAGAAAACCTTTGTAAAACAACTGTAATTTAAAACAGAATATGATGAGAGAGTGAAAGTATGATAAATGTAGAACCAAAAGGAAAGAAGAGGCTAACAGAAGGGCAAGGAAGAAAGTAAAATGTTAAAACACTTGGGAACACAGGCTTCCTATTGCACAACTTCACCCTTTTAATGATGATTTGAAAGTTCTCTCCTCCCCACACAGATGCAGTTAATTTCTTATAAAAATGACAGAAGAGGCTTGAAAAGAAAAAGTCAAGATGGAGTCATCTAAGAAGAGTTTGAATGATAGACCATTTCGTAAACAGAGTATCTTGAAAGTCTGCATTTCAATGAAAAATGCTGAAAGTGAATGTGATTTGGAACAGTAGTGGTTGTTGCTCAGTGCATCTTTCACAATAGTGATAATACAGTGATCTGATTTACAACAGAGGAGAAAGGTGTACCAACCAAACTGAGGTAAACAGACAATATCCGTCAAAGTCTTAGAGCAACTGTAGGAGATGGCAACGTTTGATCATTTGGAAAGGAATTCGAATGCAGAAGTGAAAACATGTGTGAGATGGAAGAGCATGTACTTCCTGAGCATAACATCTTAATCTTGCATTTCCTACTCGCATTAATTCGTTGTACATTTTTGCAAGTTGTATTGGCTCATTTCATGGCAAAAGAGGATGGAAAAAGCTATACATGGTGTTAAAAAAAGCGTGTTCATTTCATAGAAAGAGCTTTGGCTCCTATTCCAAATATCCAGCCAGTTCAGGACAGACTCAAGGAAATGGTTTTCCTATAATGCAAACTCAATTCACATAGAAACTAGTGGGACTTAATAATATATTTAATGTTAAGAACGTATTAAGAGCAGGTGAGGGGACGAACTTAACAAAATGCCTGCATGAATTAAAATCTTGGAGTAAACAAGGTAATTATATGTCCTAGATGATACTAAGAAACAGATGATGAGTCCTACAGTGTAGAAGAGGGTGAAAAGCTCAAGAGGAACAGCTGATGAGACTTGAAAAATTGTTCAACTGAGATCTGGTAAATTAGGACGCTTAGATTCTTTCTTAGTTCTGAGACAGCATCAGTTAGACATCTATCCAGAACACAGAATGAAGACAGTTGTTGCCAGAATCCCTGAAGAAAGGTTTTGAGGTGTAATTACCGCTGTATTAGTCCTGTTTTCATTAATTAAGACATTCGAAGGGTTTTCTGCTGCCACCTGCAGAACATAATAGGTGGTTGCTGTTACAACTTTTCTTTTACAAAAGCCTGAGTCCCCTGTTAGGCTGCACCGTACAAGACTGAATGAAAGAGAGAAGTCTGCAGGAGGCAATCAAAGATACAAAATCTGAGAGAGGCCTCTCTCCTGGCTACAGATCATGGTGCCGGATCCTGGGCTTTGGCAGAGGTTCTCCTCTGGATAAGTCTCTTGTGACAAGAGAGGTAATGGCCTCTGGTGCTCATTGCTGCTTGATTAATAGAAATACTTCTTCACTCTGCTGGCTCTGGTTCGTACGAGTACACCTTGATGTCATCCTTCAGGCAGAATCAGGCTTAGGTTAACTTCACTTTTGCCTGCAACTAATTATGGTGGTTGAACTGTCATCTCAACGGGGTGATTGTCTGAAGCAGGGAGGTGATGGTAAGGAACTGCTGATAGTGGTGAAAAAATAATGGCAGGGACCTGTTTGGTTTTTTGGGGTTTTTTTTGGTACAGCTGCTTCAGTAGGAAGTTGTCCACCTGTGGCCTTGTAGCTGTTTAGTTTAAACGAGAGCGGCCTCTTCCTGAGAAGCTAATGTATTACAGCAGCATCCATATAAATGCTTCTTTCCAGCCTAATAAATCAACAAAACCAACTGCTGTATTTATTTCTATGTTTCTCTCAGATATAAGTCATAAATCTCTGAAGACATTTTTAGTTATCAAAGGTTTCTCCTCCCATGTGGCATGTGTTACATTTAGAGTATCTGCAGGCTGCTGTCTGTATAGACAACCTACACCTCTCTCCCTCTCCTCTCCCTCTCCTCTCCCTCTCCTTTCCACAGCCCAAATGGTTGTTAGCCATGCCTGCCTTCCACCATGCTCTCCCTTGTTCCCATAATGGTAGCGCATCTCTAGTATTTTGTTAAGTTTGTACACAATGAAGGCAGGCAGTAAAGTCAGTTCTCTGTGCCTTGAAAATTTCTTTGGGTGTTGCCACCTAGATGAAAGCTTTATGGCTCATTTTCTATTGCAGTAGGCTAAATACACCCTGTTAAAAACCATAGTTTTCACAATCTGGTACAATCTTAAGTACAAATCTAAGATGAATAAATGTGTTGAATATATTTATTAAACTAGCAACATTACATCTAACAGATTCCAAGGGAAAGAATTTATTTGTGTAGGAAGAACTGTAGTAGGTTTTATATTAGCAGGAATTTTGGCCGTATTTTAAAATAAAACTCTGTTAGCATAGCACACTGTGGTGTGAGTCACTCTGAGTTTGTGTCACATGGTTTACATGGGAAAGAAAGGATCTTTTAAAGTCTACAGTGTTAATTGAGGTTGTTGCAGTGCCATTTAAAAATCACTTCAAAATGCAATTTCTGTGAAAAATTTATTTCCAGAAGGCAAGCAATGTAATCTCTCATGGAGGAATTCTAGAGCTGTAGTTTGTGGTTCCATCTGGCACGCAAACTGTGGCACTTCTGACACGTGATCAGACTATCTCCTGTGATATTCCTGTATGGGCCTGATTTACATGGCACTTACACAGGTGACAAGAGAAGGAACACAGAGCAGCTGCAAAGAGTGGCAGTGTGTGACCTGTCTGAACAGTACAGATGAGCTGCAGTTCAGTCACTGCCTGCATCTAGGGACTTATCAGGAGAAAGGGCAGATCTGTGTGAAAGTTGTTCTGGCTCAAAGACTTATAAGATGGGTATCATGGGTTTGCAGTAGGCTTCATTCAGTGTAGGTCTGGAAATTTCAGTTCGCTGTAAATGGAGAAGTATTTCATGAAATAGATGAATTTGTGAAATTCCATCCATCTCTGGGTTAGAACTTGGTCAAAGTTGCTAGATTTTGGGACTGAATACTTCTTTAGCTGATGACTTCAATGCTGAAGAATTTAGCCTATTACTAAGCTCAAGTTCTTTTAAAAGTGACTTATAAAAATTATTTAGAGCAATGAATTACTTAAAAGCTGAAGAAAGGCTAGAATGGTAAGCAGCGGAGTTTGGACTCTGGTCTTCAGAGAACAGGCTTCTGGTTTTGTATTGCTAGACAGAATCACCTGGGAAGCAGCCATGATGTGGAAAGTTGCCTCACTATGGCAGCCTAGTTTTTAAGGAAAACATAATAAGCAGTCAGAAACAAACTATCCTCTCATGCAGAAAGACTTTAAAATTCAGCAGAGGGCCTTCTTGCCTGAAAAGTAAATTGATAATGAACTAAAAAAATCAAAGAAGGAGCATTCAAGAAGTAGTAATCAATGATCCTGTGCCCAGTTAGTGTTTGGTAATGAGCAAAATTACCCAGAGATCCATACCAAGGACTATGCAGCTCAATTTCTTCCTTAATAACTTGAATGATGAGAGAGCAAATTTGCAAGTGCTACTGATCCAGGCCGGAGGGTGGGTGGCATGCTGAACTTTCACTTTGAAGAGATCTTGAGAAAATTGAGAACTGGGCCAAGAGAAATCTTGTGAGAATTCTCTAAAGAGAATTACAAAGTTTCACACCTGGGATTGAGTAACCCTGTGTGTCAAGTACGGAGTGAGGCCCAGGAACCTTGTCAGAAGAACCTGGATGTTACAGTAGATGCCAAATTGACTATCACTCAATGAAATGTTTTCATTACAAATATGGCGAACAGCACACTAAACAGCTCTAGGGGAAGTGTGACTAGCAGATCTAGGAAAGTCATGTGTTTTATTGACATTCATGAAGATACAGCTGTACCTGGGCTTGAGATCCTGAGCTCAGGAAGGATGTTGAGAAACTGGAGAGTCCGGTGGAAGGTTACTGAGAGGTTAACACATGAGCCCACAAAAATGAGGAGAGGTTAGGAAACCGAAATTGTTAGTTTGGCAAAAAGGAGGGTAAAGGGAGATTTAATAGAAGCCTGAAATTATGTGAAGGACAGTTACAAAGATGATGGAGCCAGCTCTGGGTGTAGGCAGAACTGAGTTCTGCTAATTCCAATAAGAGTACAAATTAACAGTTCAACTTTGCACTGGAAGCAGAATGGCTCTTATATCAGTCTCCCAGAACACGCCCAGATACCAACTCAAATGTGTTCTTTGGTGCCCAGTAAATGGGCCTGCTATTTGTGTGCCTTGCCCTTGTCAATACTATTTTGCAAAAGGGTGGCAATCTTCTAGCTGATAGGAGGGGAAGTGAAAAGGAGAATAATGAGGCACCTTATTCCTTCTTCACCCCTGGAGCAGGTTACTTCCTGCATAGCCACTGCCTGGGCTGGATCACAGCCTGATGCCGACAGAGAACTGTTCCTTGTTCATCTCATCAACTGATTAGAAAGGGTTATTTAAGAAGGAGCTGCTCCTTCACTAAGTTAATGTTAGGCAGGCGCATAGCCATTACATTACATTACACCACATTACATTACATGTCAGTGTTGCCAACATGTTGAGATTTGGTTGCTGCTGTGAGACCTGATAATACACTGGAGAATGTGGCTTCACCACGTGAGTATTGGATTTGATTATACCTGATGCCCAGCTTGGTCCTCTGCTACCATACTGTCAAATGGTATGTAACAACATACCTGTTACATACTCTTTGCTGTCAAAGGGTATGTAGCTGTAATATCATCAGTGTTCTAGCTGAAGGGCAGAAGTTCCCATAGACAAGGTGTATCACATATTCAGCTTATTTGCTCTACTATTTATGCCTGTTTTCTTTGAAAGTTAGGAAAAAATTTGTTGTTATGCCCATACACAATTACTGATGTAAGGTACTTCATCTTTTCAGGTGAAAGCAGTCATAATCTTACTATTTTAAAAATATGATAATGAATCATGAACCAGTTAATAGATAAGTAACTTCCATGATAAAGAGAAAGAAATCTTTGCACAGAGGTCTGTCCCAAAGAAAATAATCATACATAATACATAGAACATAGAGGTAATGACTTAAAACCTGCAGATCAACGAAGAAGGACTTTTATAGGCTTAATAAGGAGCAGACTCCCATGAAAGGATTGTAAAGGATAGATCTAGATATCAGGATTCAACAGGGTGAAACTTCACCTATTAGAATCTGTCAAAGGCTCAAGAAGGGCAGTGCCTCCATAACTGCCTGTGATCATAATCCTCCTGCCGTGGTCTCTGGCCTTTTGTGCCAATGTGGTTCATAGTCTCTCTCTTCTCAGGTTACAAAGATTTATGTTTCTCTTTAAGGCCTAGGAGGCTGTGCTTCTCACCTTGTCTTTTAGTCCCTGATCTCTTTCTCAGGTTGATTTTTCCCTCCAAGAACTAAACAGGAATCATATTCTTTTCCAGCTCATAGATTTTTGTGTTGAACAGGAAGGACTTGGCTTTCCTATAATTTATGACTTCTCTGAGTGCTTCCTTATAACGGTCATTTATTGGGTTTCATCCCCTCTTTTATCTTTTAGTGCCTGTCATAGCATGAATTATTGTTGTTCTCCGTTCCAACCCTCTTTCCATTTGAACAATCAAGAAGATACTGTACATGGATGATCTTTCATTCAAATATTTTATTGATTAAGAATGGCACATATCCATTAACTAAACCAGTTTATGAATCTGAGACTATCTGCAAGTATTTTAACAACTTTCAAAAATGTGGAACAGAATGCAACAGTTTGGTTTATCATATCAAAATCGTAGTGCAAAGAAGTAAAATGTATTGTCTTGTGGAATGTTGTGGAATGAGATTGCTTTATTCTGAGCTTAATAAAAATTCATTTGGAAAATAAAGTATTTATTTGTGGTGGTGTTGTTTTTTGTTTTTCTTTTTGGTAATCTGTAGTGATAAACCAGAAGAAAATGTTCTGAGTTGCATCAAAATAAACTTGTCTTATTCCTTAGACATGGTTGCTTCACTCCTGCATGCACTAGTTGGATTAGCTACAAAGAAGAGTTACTGTCACAGCTTTGTTAGGGCTTCATATTAGTGGTCAGCCTGAAAGTGGTTTAAATGAATCTTGTTTACTTCCCCCTGCATAAGTGTTAAGAAGCACAAAAGCAGTTAGTTATTGCTTCTTAGCTGAGAAGCAGCAACTTTCAGCGGAAGACAGATAATTTTTTTGAAACACTAACTCATCTTTTTTGTGATTGTAAGCATTGCTCTCAGTTATTTATACCAGAATTACCTAAGGAAATGCAGCTGTGCCCTTCTTATGTATGCAGTCTAAATCAAATCCTTTGTGTCTATTTTATCTTCCTAATTTTTATATTTTTTTTCCTAGAAAACATGGAAATAATGGAAGCCCTAGGCTTTCTGAATATATCCCAGTGAGTTAAAAGAACTGAAAAAGAAGCTAATTATGAAAGCTCTAACAAGTAGTAGGATTTTATATTTAGAAGCCACCTTTTTATTTTTGAACATGTGATTTTTCCTGTTGAGCTCTTTCATCCCACTGAAAGGTTTTAATTATATGGCAAAATCCTTTAGGCTCCTTGGATAGATAGTAAATGGAACACTCTCAAAACTGATTTCTAGCTTCAGAACTCTGACTCTTCTGAAACTTAGAATATGAATCTGTAATGAAATTCATTTGTTCTTATTTTTAGAGATTTGTGCGATTCTTTTATTATTGTCCATTTACATGACCTGCCATCTACTGTTGCTTCTAAGTGGCTTATTTGGCCTCAAGGCATCTGACTGTGTGCTGGATTGAGATATTGAAAGCCTACATTCAGCAGGGTAATTTATTGTTTGTTCAGATAGAATTTCAAGATACATTATCTTTGTTTATCATTCTTTCAGATGTACCCTGCCGCAAGAGAACAAATCAAAGTGACTCCAGTGTTTATATTCTGAATGGCATCTATTTATGCAATCTCATGGTTCCCTAATGATTAAGTAAGTTATGGAGGAAGTTAAACTATTTAAATCAGAACGGAATGTTTCTCTTTTAATAGAGAGGCTCTGCCTGTCTACTCTGTCCATCAGGTGGGGCATGCTCTAACAGTAGGCCATCTGTTTTCCTGTTGAAGCTGCTTAGACATCCTGGCACAATGAAGGTACTGATTTTTTAACACCACATCTTTTGATCTGGTCAGAGGTAACAGGACCTGTTCTCTGCGAGGACCTCATGGATGCTGCTGTGAGACTTGTCACTCAGGCTTCATTGACAAGAATAAGATCTAGCTGAATGATATAATCTACCACATTTCTAGCAGTGTAAAGTGTAGGTTTTGCTACATCTCTGTGACAACCTCCTTACAAGAATTCAGGAAGTGATTAAATTGCACACATCCACACATCAGTGTTTTTAGTTTTCCTAAATCTGAAGTCCAGTTCTGGTCCTCTGTGAATATTATGTGTCTGCTCCAGAGTAAGATCCTAACCCACTACCTGCTGTCATGGGAAAGTAAAATCTAGCCCAGCACATTGGACCTGAGGAAGGAGAGTCTCTGATCATACCACTCTCAGGTGAAGACAGCTGAGGCCAGTTGATAGTGCCATTCCACATTTTATAGGTAATGAGTTACACAGCCAGCTCATAACATCCTCCAGAACAGGAACAGGATGAGAGTGGAAGTGTTTGTGCACTGATTTCTAATGCACTGAAATGAGCTTGTGCATCGATATTGCAAACTTTACCATATGCTTGGTCTTCTCATTTTATATTTTCAATTCTATATATTTAATACACCTGTATATATTTGCCTCACCTTAAAAAGCCTTCAGACGGACGTGTCCACAGCTCACTGTGCAGGGGAGTAGATTAGTAACACAAGGATATTGCCTGTTGACTTAATGGACCTAATACCTATTGAAATACCCACATTTGAATACAGATTTATAATTATTGGTTACAGAGTTTGATTTCAGTTGCGTATGGGGTTTGTCATGTCAGTCTGACTGACATGGGAAGTGCTTGCACTAATTCAGAAAGAACATTCAGAAAGAACATTTGTTGAGATTAATTCAGCCGGAGACTGTGTCATTCTTGGTGGGAATATCCATAACCTCTGCTGGTTTGAGCAAATATTTAAGGATGATTATATTGCATGCTGTCAGGTTCCGGATGTCAGTAACTCTTAGTCTGGGGCCTCTACAGGGAAGTGGTCCAGTGAGAAGACACAGGACCAGCACTACTTTCAAGGGAGAAGCAGATGAATCTTATACAATATTTAGGGAAATTTTCCGATTCTTCCTGATTTGGAAATCCTTGGGACTTCTGAGAATGGCAAAGTTGCAAATTTGGTAAAAGAGCTGGGCAGTGGTTGTTGTAAGAAATTAAACGATCAAAAATCAAGAAAATTGGATAGCAAATATGCAAGCTAGGCAGCCAAGATAGAAAGCAGAGAGAAGGAGATTGTGTTAGTACTGTGTCTTCTAAAACATCATGTTGAGAGTAATCAGGAATTTATTTCAACTTATTTAACACCCTGTTTTTCTCTATATTCAAATATTATTCAATAAAAGAAGATGGAAAAGCCCATATCCTCATCACTGTCTTGATCCCCATGATTGCTTATCTCATCTGTCTTCTAGGGCACCATGACCTGCATAAGAGAAATCAGCAGTGTCAAGCATTGCTGCAACAGGAATAGCAGTTGACTTTTTCCAGAAGTTACTATCTCGCTTTTTTTTTCTCTCATTTTATTTTGCATTGTATCGGAAAGTCATATGGTATGTACTCATTTACTCGGATTGAAAACAGTGTGGCCTCAAAAGCATCTAAAATTTTATCTTGAAGCTGACAGAGAAGTAACAGTGTGGGGTCAGCTGACGGTGTACTTCAGTCATTGATGAAATAGATTGTTCTGAATGCTTGTTCCTTCGTTTTCCAGTTAATTTTAGAGCAGCTTCTGTTTTCAAGATAACAGTTCCTCACAAAAACTCATGCAACCAATAAAATAACCTTTTTAATATTTCCATTATGATTAATACTTTATCAGTATTCAGCATGTTACAGGTTTTTGGGAACTTACAGAGTTTTTAATTGACAAATACAGTGTAGCATGAACATGTATGTTCTAATAGTATGTTCTGGTTTGAGTTAGAACAGAAAAATTTTGTTCAGTGATTTTAATCTTCAGCTGAGTTCCTTTAACTAACTGCACTTTCTGAAATGAGCAGCCTGTTTTCACAGGCAGTGTCTGCTTCTAGCAGTGATAACACTCAGTGTTTAGAGTTAGTACCAGGGACTGGTGTGCAGACCAAGGCCATTGCTAGATTCTGTGTACCACATTTAGGGGGTGCAGAAAGAAAAAAAAAAAGGCCACACCTGCAGGGAGAATCGGACAGATCGATGCCCTTAAACTGGCCCACAGGGTATTCCATCCCATAGACGCCATATTCGGCTGCTGGGGGCCCTTGCTCAGTTGTTCTTGGCTTGGGGTCACTTGCTCTGGGTTCTTGCTTGGATTCTTCCTCATTCCTTCAA
>VWZK01021395.1:0-14905 GCA_013396935.1 Baryphthengus martii
AGACTGAGGGGTGATCTCATTAACATTTACAAATATGTGAAGGACAAGTGTCAGGAGGACAGAAGCAGACTCTTCTCATTGACGTCCAATGATAGGACAAGGGGCAATGGGTGCAAACTGGAGCATAGGAGGTTCCAGGTAAACATAAGGAAGAACTATTTCACAGTGAGGGTGACAGAGCACTGGAACGGGCTGCCTAGAGGGGTTGTGGAGTCTCCTTCGCTGGAAACATTCAAAACCCACCTGGACATGTTCCTCTGTGACCTACGCTAGGTTCCTGCACTGGCAGGGGGGGTTGGACTAGATGACCTTACTAGGTCCCTTCCAACCCCTAACATTCTGTGATTCTGTGATACGCACGTGTTTCTCACTAAAGGACATTCATCCTGATCAGTCAGAGTGGGGAACAGGATGAATTTGCCAATGTTGCTCGTGTTTTCTTGAGTGATGAAGGTTTCTGTGTGAAATGATCTTAATTTCGATGAGTGGTTTTCCTCAGGGATCAGTACTAGGACTGATGCTGTTTAACATCTTTGTTGTTGACATAGACGGTGGAATTGAGTGCACCCTCAGCAAATTTGCTGACAACTCCAAGCTGTGTGGTGCAGCTGACATGCTGGAGGGAAGGGATGCCATCCAGAGGGACTTTGACAGGCATGAGACATGGGCTTATGCCAACCTCATGAATTTCAACAAGACCTGATGCAAGGTCCTGCACCTAGGGCGGAGCAATCCCAAGCACAAATACAGGCTGAGTGGAGTATGGATTGAGAGGAGCCATGAAGAGAAAGACTTGGGCATGCTGGTTGATGAAAAGCTGAACATGTGCAAGTGCAGTTCAGAAAGCCAACCATATCCTGGGCTGCACCAAAAGAAGTGTGGACAGCAGGCTGAGGAAGATTGATTCTTCCCCTCAACTCCACTCTCATGAAACCCCACTTGCAGTACTGTATCCAGCTCTGGAGCCCCCAGCACAAGAAGGACATGAACCCATTGGAGCAGGTCCAGAGGAGGATCACAAAGATGATTAGAAGGCTTGAACACCTCTCCTACAAGGACAGACTGAGAGAATTTGGCTTGTTCAGCCTTGAGAAGAGAAGGCTCTGAGGAGACCTTATTGTGACCTTCCAGTATCTGAAAGGGGCCTACAAGAAAGCTGGGGAGGGACTTTTTACAAGGGTTTGTAGTGATAGGATGAGGGATAATGGCTTCAAACTAGAAGATATTAATTGGATTTACATTAGAAATTATGAAGAAGTTCTTCACTCTGAGGGTGGAGAGGCACTGGAACAGGTTGCCCAGAGAAGTTGCGGATGCTCCATCACTGAATATGTTCAACACCAGATTGGACAGGGCTTTGAGCAACCTGGTCTAGTGGATGGTGTCCCTGCCCACGGCAGAGGGGTTTGAACTAGAAGATCTTTAAGGTGCCTTCCAATCCGAGATGTTCTATGTTTCTATGTTCATAGGCAGCTTTGTATATGTATCTGTACATGTTGTATACATATATGCCTGTTGGAAATATATGTTCAGACTTGCTACTGCTTGGATGTGGAGACATGGAGTTGTGCCAGCATGGCCTCTATTGGGTTGAGAGACTTGGCAACTCCTGACAATGAAAAATGGAGAAAAATTAACTGCAGCATAGATTCCCATCTCTCCAACCCTCCACAGGAGATACATTTCCAAAGTGTGGTGCATCTTATCCTAACATAGTTGCTTCCAAAGATGAATTATCTTTTGGGTATTCCTATTCCTTCTTTTTGAGGATTAAGATATCCTAGAAAAACTGCTTTACTTAAGATGCTGATTTAAAACAACTAAAAAAGAGAAACCAGTATTCCTGAGACTCATGCTTAAATTCTTACCACTGAGTGTTCAGGTGACAAACTCTGTTGCTTCATTTAAGGTATTAAATGGTATGACTACTTATATTCTTTATTAATATTTAATATAATCTAAAAAGTATTCAACATACACTCCTATAATATTATTTTTTCTGCAGATAGAGAATTCTAGATAATGCCTTGTGTTTTGTTTTTTTAGAATTTGGAGAATCCTGTGTCACTTCTACGTGTACATTATGATCAATTACTGCCTCGTTTTGTTCTTTTGGTAGTACTTCCTGTATTTGCTAACTGTATCATTACCTTGGATTACAATATAGTGGTTTCTATTTTGTTATTTCTTCCATTTCTGCCTACCACGGCAGTTCTACCTTTGGAAAGCTTATTCATAAAGACAGTAACCTTGTTATTAATGTCAGACCCTGGTAAATGGAAAAAGGAAACTTCGGAAAAAGTACCTATCAGACATAGACAGATTTTTTTATAGGGACAGAAAGCACTGTCCTTTAACCTGAGGATTACCTCATTTCTAATTTTTCTGTCCATAAGACAAATCTTCTCAACCAACTGATTACACAATTTTTATTAACAGGGAAAAAGCAATGTGTTTATCTAAATCTTTTTCTTGGAAACAGATGAGCTTGAGAAATCAAGATCTGTAATAAAAATATTGAAAACCTAAGTCCTGAAAGTCTGACATGCTTGTAAGCACTTGAAAACAGGGTTCTAAAATGGAAAGTGTTAGGCAGTCTTAACTACAGATTTTGCTGACAGTTTCGGTCATCTTCCTTTCTTCAGTGAAAAGGAAGGATGTGGAGAAAGATTTGAAAAAACGTGAAGGCATCTGTGCACTTTTGGAAAGAAAATAAGAATACAGAGAGGAAATACAAATAATGTATGTTTCACTTGGAAAAGAACACAAAAAAAAAGATGACAAATCATTCCTCAAATTGCTAGTTTTCACATTTTCTAGCATGTCACATGTCCTTTAATTCTCTGGCATGCTATCTAGTCCTTCTATTCTCTGTAACTTAGTTTTACCAACTAGTTGAGAAGCTGCCTTACTTATGTATTTGAGAATTCACATGACTTTCGCAAATTATTCTTTTTAAATGAAAATAATTTGAAAGAACTCTAATGATCATTCAGCACAATCTGATGATCTGAAACTCTGAAGAAGCTCAGTAAGAGCATTGAAATTTTCCATAAAATAATTTATACATTTCATGTTTCCTACAATGTGCTAAATGAGAATGAGGTGCTGAGAAATGGGTTTTATTTTTGTTGTTTGTTTGTTTCTAAATATAGTGGTTATTGTTTTATTTTTAAGATGAAATGGAGATATCCAGATGTGCACATTTTTTATTGAGCAGCTGTGTGCTTTGTATCCCCTATTCAACAGTTCATTCATTCCTTATTGCTTGTTGCATTCCTTTGTGAGAGCAGATCTAAAATTAGACTGCAACATAAAGAAAAAAAAAAAAGGGATCTTGACATGCCTGCTTCCTTAAGTGACAGTACAAAGCCCGAACTAAAGAGGATAAAACCAGAAGTCCATCTATCCTGCTATTCTATTTCTGAACAAAATAGGCTAAACAGGAAATGGAAAACACGAAATACAAATACTGAGAAAGTATCAATCTTCCCTTTTTTACAGTCTCACATCTTCCAGCAGTAAGTACCTTAAGTATTGTCAAAGCTCCAGTTAGCTTTACATCATACCTGTGTAAGTGATACTGCAACTGTTACGTAGTTTTGACTGCAGTTATGACAGTTTATATATTAGTAGAAGTGTCACTGAGTAGTAGCAGAGAAACTGGGCTTAATAGCTTTTGGACATCTCCATTACAGAGGATGACGTGAATCCGGATGACTGTTAAACAATTTTGAGATTTACTGTAGATCTACAGTGAGTATATGTCTTTTGAGTCTGAAAACTCTGACTCACCTGGACCTGGGGATGTTCATGGGCTTCCAGACTTTCTGATGTTAACCAGAAGCGGAGTTCCTGTTGTAGACTGGCTCAGCTTCTGGATTCCTGAAATATCGAAGAACATCAGCTCTATCACGTTTGTCCAAACAGGCAGATAAAATTGTGCTATACATATACCAGAAAAGTAAGTGATGCTATAGGATATTTCCAGACCTGGAACTCTATCATTGTACTGTTAAATTCTTAGAGTAGTCCCTTTCATGTGTTTTGTCTAGGCCAACTGGTACTTTCCCAAAGAATCTCTGGGAACCACTTTAAACAATTTGTGTGGATGCAGCCAGCCTGCTTCAAAGACTAAGAGAACTGAATTGTATGAACAACAATCACTCCAGCAGGGCAGACTTCAGTTTCTGGGAGTAGTCCTACACAATATCTTTTTGTTTTCTTTCCTTAACACAGACAGACCTACAAGATGTTCACCACAAAAAGCCTCCATTACTGAAGATTCAGAGGTTACAAGCAGAGCTGTGATGGAGTGATCCAGGACTAGGAGCTCAAAACCATTAGCACAGGTTACTATAATTTGCTGCTATTGTGCTGCTTTTTCAAGGGAGAAGAAAATCTAGATATGCATTTTGCAGTTGTATTCTAGCTCCCTTCCTCAGCGGGTTTGATTCTGATGACTGATACTTCTCAGAAAATGATCTCTGTCTAAGAGTTCATTGGGCTGCTGCATGGTTTTTGCTCTTGTGTTGAGAAACAACTGTGGAAAGGCCTTATTTGTTCCAGATCTTTGTGAGTATAAAAGGCAGCTCTTGCTAGGAATTATTATAGCTGTATAGTTGAGTTTTCACTGTTCAGCTTTCCCTACACATTGTGTATAGAGCACCTTCTACTATAAAATGAGATTCATTTTTTTTCCCTCTATTTTTTTCTACTGCGGATGAGGGAGATGAAAAGAGAGTATAAAAACAGTGGCATAATATATGTGCCCAGGTTAACTAAGAGCAAAAGCTGTAAGTATGGACTAAGTCGCAGGGAGTTTGTGCGTCAGTGCTAATGGAAAAACAGGGCATTATTTTATGCAATGTATTTATGCAGTCAGCTGTAGGGCCTAATAGTTTTTCTTTTTATAATCCAGTGTTGTTTCTCCCACACACTACATTTACTTGATAAAGTGAAGATGATTTTCTTAATTTGAGTTTAATGGTGTAGTGCAAAAAGAGGAACTTGTTTCCTATAAATGTGTTAGCTAAACTGTGATTGTGAGCATTCAGCTCTGAGCTTTGGGGTTCCACAGTCACACTTCGATGTAAATACATGGTGCTGCTAAAAACTGATTCTTTAGAGGGGTGAGGAGCAAGGTTAATTTCCAGCCAAATTATTTACCTGATGTAGCAGGGCCTCGAGAATACCAGTACCAGCACAAGGGAAATCATGGAAGTAAATATTTGAGAAGGTAAGTAAAACTCTATTTTTATAAGAACCTTTTACTTATGATCTGTTAAAGGGGATGGATTAAAAAAAAAAAGGTGGTAAAATACATCTTAAGATTCCTCAATTTTATGTGAGTTTAGGTTTTGTTTTTTAAAAAAACCAAACACATAGTTTATATTCTTTTCCCAGAATCCTGAACTTTTAGAGCTGTATCTTCCCAATTTTTTCATAGTTGCTCATAGTTGCAAGTATAAGAAAGTCATGAGTAACATCTCACTGTTCATTTTCATTTTTCTTCCTAGCCACTCATTTCACAGGAGACAACAGACAAACAGCAACTTCTCTATAAGTTAGAGTCTGGTCCAAAGAGGTTGTCACTGAAAGGAAAATAAATCTTAAAAATACGATGATCCCTCAGGGTATATTGAAATATTATTCTCATGACCCAAATTCCAGTATATTAAATGGTACACATATTTCACAAAATACTGTTTAATATACTTACACACACACACATATATAAATATATATATATACAATGGAGAAAACACATTAGATGACATCATTATGACATTGTTACAACTGACATTGTTTTCTGACCTCTAAGTGTATAACTCTACAATCTTAATGTTTTATTGAGATGTTTTATTGCATTTAATATGTCACCTTATGTACAGATAGAGCACTGTATTACACATTCAGTGAACCAAACAATTTGTTATTTATAAATTCAATAAACTCACCTTTGGCTTGCTTTCCTTCAAGCAGTCTGATTAGACCTGGTTTTGGAAGGCATCCAGCTTGGTGACTAGTGCTGTTGTTTTAGCAGAGGGGTAGATTATTCCATTTAGTGGATAGTGGAGCTTGCAAAATCGGTGATTGTGAAGTTTAGCAACAATAACTTCTAACAATAATTTCATCATTATCCCAATGGTAAGGTGGTTACAGGACAAATTAATTCATTTTATTGCCTAAATCCAATACGTTTAATATTTCACACTGAGAAGGTAGTTGGTAGCATTTAATTTCTGTTTGGCAAACTTAGAAAGTCGTTGTGTAGCGGTTAAACGTATACTCAAAACATTCTGCACTGGTTGATTTTCTAATCTGACAGGTCATTTATATACGATCATGTACTGCCTTGTTTAAGAAGATCACCTTTTTTTCTCAGTGAAAACTGTAAGAAACTAAAGGATTTTTTTTAAACTGAGTAAATCCTTTCATATAGAGATTATTTTGAGAATGTATTAAAACATCTGAAAAGTAATGTCATCCTTGAAAGTAGTCCAGGTCTGATCAAGACAGTAATAATTACAAGATTCCAGAGGAAATGAAGTGAAACAAAAACCTCTTGTTTTGTGGGGGTCTCCTCCATTTTGGTTGGTCAACTTCTCAGTCTCGTTGGACTACTATAATTTTAGATGGAATTAGAGTAATGCATGTATGCAATACTGCTAAATAAATACATATGTACTTTCTTTGTATGCGTGGTCAAGTTTATGTAAACATATTGCTTTCCTGTGCTTCATTAAGGCATTTATCTTTTCCTGAAAGCACACTATATTCAACA
Organism: Baryphthengus martii; assembly: GCA_013396935.1. NCBI lineage: Eukaryota > Metazoa > Chordata > Aves > Coraciiformes > Momotidae > Baryphthengus > Baryphthengus martii. The sequence continues at coordinate 6,788 of VWZK01021395.1, forward strand.
CAGGATTGGATATAGCAGCTTTTTTTGTAATGTTATCAGACTCACTTTCTGCTTAGTGACAAAGCTTCACAGTTGCACCAATATAGACACCCTGGAGGGCATTAGATAGCATTTTCCTTTTACACATGGCCACGGAGCAGAAGACTTGCTCTTTTCACATGTTTTTTCATCATTCTCCTGACAATTTTTTTTTCCTTTCTATTTCTTTTTCTTTGGTCATTGTAGCAAAATTTTCCTTAAAGTGGTTTTTAGACATATTTTTATTCATGTATCCTAGGAAACAATCAACAATATTAAAAAAACCTAAATGCAGATATTTAAGCCACATCACAGTTTTAGAAATAGCTAACAGCAAATCTGAAAATAATTTAGTGAAAGATAGAAGTCAGCACTGATGTACAGAGAGAATAATTTTTTTTTCTATTACCTACAATGAATTTCAGTCCTCATGGTGCAAAAAATAAGGATGTTGGCCAGAAAAAATTCTGAAGTGTGAAGTGTTTATTTTGTGCCACTGCTAAACCTGAAAAGTATTCTGTAAAGCTGGAAAATAAGCATTTGATTGGCATTAGAATAGAATTTTATTCAGCATGCCAGAAGATTGAATAAAGACCTTTAGATAAGCAATTCAATTCCAAAGTGGCTTGAAAAATATCAAACCTGTGTTTGGAAGGTGCCAAACATGTTAATGAACAAATAAGTTCAGCAAACGTCATGTTAAACCACGAGAGCAAAAAATCAATATGCTGTCTACATAAAAAACACAGATTATTAATCAATAAGAGGTTATGTTCTGCTTCTGGAAGTTTTCTGAAATATTTTTGAATAGACAGAGATATATATATATAAATATCTGAGAGAATTTGCAACTTTTTTGAACTATCTACTGATAAAACATTGAGCATAAGGGAGAGGCAAAACATTAAGTATGAAGTAACAAAAGCCACATTATTGAGTCTGTGTGATGCTTGATTCAGAGGTGGTTTTTATCTTCTGGTGTTTGCAAGTATTAGTTGGCAGTTCTGAGCCTTCTCTGCTAGGTAGACTCAGACAAAATAACAGCTAAACTGTGTCCTTCAGACATAAGTTGCATAAAGAGGTAAGACAGAAAAAGACCTTTCTTGATCCTCAACTGTGACTCAAATCTAAAGGGTATCTAACAAATTAACATCCTTCAAAATCCTTCCATGCATTGGAACTGGGAGGGGAAAGTACATTGCAAGGTGTAAATTTTTTTTTTTAGTGGCATCAGCAGACTCTATAAGAAAGAAGTGTCATAAAATGCTTTCTCAAAACAAGAGAATTTGTTTCCCTTACTTCTAGAGAGGTGTTAAGGTGTCAATTAGTGTGATTGATCATGTTTGTTCCTGTTTACTTTGTTGATGCTAACTCACTAGATTGGGGAAGGGAAGGTTGTCTCTTTCCCTTTCCTTATCCTCCCAGTTGAAAATATGAACGTTATTGTACTCCACATTACCAATTAGTGCGGCTGATCAGGTTTGTTCTCACAATGGCCTTCCTTATAATTTCTTGATCAGGTCTGTGTCTGTATGTTCTGGTTTATGGCTCCTTTGACAAGATACCCTTGAAGTATCCTCCTTCCACTTACCCTTACAGACAGCAGTGGGAAAATTTGTGGATTTTCCTTTCCATTCCTTTTTCTTCCATTGTCATCCTGACAAAATCCAGCTTTCTAGTCTACTTTCTATGAACTGGAAGACAGTGGCTTGGTGTTACATCAAAGTAACATTGCTTTAATACCTTGTTAAAAAGCAAAGGCATTAAATGAGCTTTGAACTAGTGATGAAAACAGAGGTTAGACAAAAGTTGGAGGGGTTTTCTTACTTGCTTGTTTTCTTAAAATTCCCAAGCCTTCGCTTTCAGTAGAGAACAATTCACTAAAAATTATTCTTATCCATAAGGCAGAAAAATATGTAAGACTAAGACAGCTAATTGGCTTTCCAGGGGTATCATTCTTTTCTTTAAAGCCACAAATATTTGAAAGGCTATGGCCAAGTGGACCACATTTGCTGAATGTGACTCCATGGAGTACATTCTCTTTTCAGCATGCATAGATTTTCATGTCTAGTATCTCTTAAAACTCATAAAAATGAGTAAATAACACACTATTTTTCATCAGTGACTATTTCTGTGGCGTTTACGGGTGTAGAGGAGACATGAAGTCTTTAAATAATATTTTTTTTCTGAAGCTCTAATAACTAGGTGTTAACCACTTGAAGCATCATGTAAATGTTTAAAAAGCAGAGAGAGCAGCATTTCATGCTGTCACACCAAGTTCTTAGTGTTGCAACTATTCTCTGTGTAACAATGCTGTACACTTCTTTTTCTTTGCTCTCAGAGACAGGGGTTATTTTTCTTTCCATTTTTCTTTTGTTGCTTATTTGCTTCGATGTTGCACTCTATTTCTAATATGTTTATTTCAGTATGTACAGTATAATTTCCATATGGCTCTGCCTTTGACGGCAATGTGAGTCACTGATAATGATAGGTGAAGGAGTAGTCCTTTGAAAGTATCCTCCTTTTTCTAAAACTGTGGGGGAGTTAAATCTAGCTATTATTTTCTTAAAGCCATTTACCAAAATAAGGACTATAAATACAACCATTTTACAACTACATGTAGCTCATAGAATATATGTGAAAAGACAGAATATTGTAAGGATATTTTGATATACATCTTTGGATACCAGGCAACAGAGGATAAACAAGCAGATCATTTTATTCAGTTATGAAGTCGGTCATTTTATTAGGCAGATTTATAGGAAGAGGTGATGTTGTCTATTAGACCAAGTCATTCAATAGTAGAAAACAGAAAGTTCTCATACACAAAAAAGCTGTTTCAGGTATACATCCATATCTGTGACATACATTTATAAAAGCTGTAGGAGCGCTTGCTACTGCAAAGCAGCTCTGCTTTTTCCAGGTATATTATCTAGTATAATAAACATATTACCTCCCTCTACAAGGCCTGACTTAGCTATTATCCTCGGACAATCATAGATGCAGTAACATGACTCATATGTGATTCTATTGCTGTGAACAACCTTGAGTTTGCACAGAAGTCCATTTAGGTGCTTCTACTGGGAGTCATTCATTTCTTTCCAACCTTTCTCAAAACAGCACTGTGTAGTGAGTCTCTAAATCATATCTTCAATCATCATTTACGTACCACCACTCTAGGTGGTACCAAAAGTGCCAGCCACCAAGCCCTTCCTCTTTCTCTTCACAAAATTGCTGCTTGTGTTATTATTGTGAGAAGATCTCTACCTAGAGCAGTGGCTAGGGAATTTGAGTGAGGTGCAGACCTTGTGGCTGCAGCTGGCAAGGTGGCCCAGAACACAAGTAGGAGAACTTCAGGCAAACACTGTGAGATTCATCGCTACAGAGTTTGAGTTTGTGGCATTCAGTTATTGATCTGTATGTAATGACGCTGTAGGGTAAGCGCACAATTTTTTGTAAAGTCATACTTTAGAAACTTAGGTAATTTATTCTGTTTTGTTCTCATCCACCATCTTTTTCACTGTTTTCTTGCTGTCTCCTCATTTTCTCTTTTTTTCCACTTTTTTATGCGTGGGTTTTTTGTTTGTTTTTTACTATATTTGCAGCAGATCTGAAAGACCAAAGTCTTCTTCCTGGTTGTGTAGAAAATGATCCCTTGCCCTGATAGTATTTCATGTATTTCTTTCCTCCATTTTTCCTTCATAGTAGATATCTTAGACCAATAGCAATAGAGGATGAAATACTAGATAGGTCTATTTATTAAATATATTACTTTATCTTGCCTATTTCTGCATAAATACAGTTTGTTCTCTAAAAAATTTTCACTGTTAATCTTTTGCATTTCTTTAACTTTGTAGAAGATTAAGATTCTACTCCTTTTTGTCTTTTCTCTATCTTTCTGTAACTCTAATGAAACACTCCTTTAAGCACTGATCATCTCTCATGGCTATTAAAAAAAACAACAAATACAACTTTGACTTTAGACCTAACCCAAATCTTACTGATACTGATAGAAGCTAGTTCAACAGCTATTTAGTACAGGTTTTTCAGGTAAAGTTTCATGAGGATCTGTGACATATAAAGAGGCAAACAGAACTGTTTTTAGCTGTGAAATAGACTTTTCTGGAATTGCAAAACTAAAGCTTTACAATTCGCTTTGTATTTCTATAGCAACAAATTAAAGGATGATTTCTTTATGAATCATACTATAAAAGTATTTTTATTACACACTTTATTTGTAAATGGAATCTAATTTCTGCAAGTATATGAAGATACATTTAAATACTGAATAAAGTTTTATTTACTGTGTTGCTATTCTATTCTTATTTAATATTACTCTTCTAATTTTACTATAAGCAAAGAATTTTTATAGGTATTTTAATATGAAGATATTATTTACATTCAGTTTACCATAGATATTTCATAGAATCATAGAATCATTAAGATTGGAAAGGACCTTCAAGATCATCAAGTCAAATCTTCTACTAAAAATTCTCATTACCCCTGAATCATGTTCTGAAGTGCTACATCCACATGTTTTTTGAGCACCTCCAGGGATAGTGATTCCACCACGTCCCTGGACAGCCTGTTCCAATGCCTAACCACTCAGTAAAAAAAAAAATCCAACTTAAACCTCCCCTGGTGCAACTTAAGGCCATTTCCTCTCGCCCACTAGTTACCTGGGAAAAAGAGATCAACACCCACCTCACTACAACCTCCCTTTTGGTGGTTGTAGAGAGTAATAAGATCTCTTCTCCAGGCTAAACAATTCCAGCTCCCTCAGGTGCTCCTGTTGTTAACACAACATTAAATACCACCACAAGCATCCAGCAGAATTGAAAGAGACTGGAATGACTGCACTTTCACTAACAAGATGCAAACTGTGTTTCAAGTAAATACGATATGGTCAATTCTCCATTGTCTGACGTATAGCCACAGAATGAAATGAGCCTGCTAATAGTGAAACTGGTGAACACACTGCAGTTATGAGCCTAGTGTAGCTGTTTCTGAGTTGAGATTTGTAATCCTTCTTAAACACAACCTAGACCAAGCAGAATTGCTCAAATGTCTCCATACTGCATCCTCCAAGAAGTGATCATTATGTTGGCACAGGGATGAACCCAATATAGCATTAATACCATGCTGCTCTCAAGATAACAGCTCTAAGTACAGGGGACCACAATGCAAGAACTTTTACTGTGCTTTTCAGCCTTCAGATAATGTTGCATGGAGATTATTTCGGTCCAGCAGGATTTAATAACTTGGTCCTTATCCAATGCAAAAGAACTAAAAGGCCTTCCAAACCCAAGTGTAACCAGAAAATGCTGCACCAGCTGCATTTTTATAGCCCTGTAATTAAGCTAATATACAGCCAGCTCAATATCTTTTTTTCTGTGAAACAGATACACCTCTGACACAATAATTTAGATGTTATTACAGTAAGCTTAATATAAAGAGTGGAAGTATGTATTGATGTAGAAATTGTTAATAATAACAACAGAAAAAAATAGTAAAAATTAAACTCTGGAAGTATAATTAAAAAAAATTAAAATAACTATTTTGCAATGCATAGAAATCTAGAATCATATTTGATGAGTTGCATGTTCTAGGAGCTGTGAATTGAGGCTCCAATTATGCATTTTTTCTGTGCTTGGATCCAGCATGACCTGCTGACCCCTGACTTTCAGGAGACTCCCAGTGGACTTAAAATAAACAGTTGAGAGTTCAGATAGTTGATCAGTCTGTCCGTCAGGTAGTATCTCTCATTTTCCCTTGAATATATAACGGCCAGTCTGCTTGTTTTATAGGAATCTACATTCAGAGCTGTTAGTAGGTTGAAATTTTCATGTTCAAATCCTGCAGCTAGGTCATGTAGTGAGAAACTGTGAGTTCATTCACTATTTCCACCCATAAATCAGAAAGAATAGGCTGGCCTCCTCTGAACTGAATGTCTTACAAAACAGGAAAGGCACAAATTATTTTTTTTCTCTGATTTTAGATATACTACATAGAATATGCAGTTACAAGCAAAAGAAAACAGCAAACATTTTGAATCCGATTTCAGAATGACTTTTAGCAAGTCCTAGTGCATAACATGTGGGAAGAACAGTTGAAGTGTGTCTTGTCATTTGTTAGTAAAGCCTAGCTACAAAAGCCTAAGCACAGAAATCTTCATCGGTTCTATCTTGCTAAAATTAATAGCTTCCTAATTATATGTTTGCCCAATCTGTGTTGTATTGTAAAAGCATCCTGATTGTATATATTTTGTTAGCAATAGATCATCACGGATTGTTGGGCAAATCCTCGACTTAATGGTCTTTAAAATGCCTGCTGCATTGAAGATACATTAAAAGAAAATAATTACAGCTACAATATGTTATGATGTATAGTACAAGTTTATGTAATTATGAATGTTGAGTGTTCAAAAAAACATTCAAAGCATTCAAACAAAACAAAATTATTTTCTCTTTTGATAAATCATTTTTTTTTAAAAATAAAAAAACAAATCTGAGATTTTTTTATGGTGGTGGGTTTTGGTGTTGTTTTTGGTAGTAGTGACAATGAAATAATATATTGGATATTTACAGGGTAATAAAAATTTTACAAGATAAGCCTCTGATCACCACCTTATACATGACATGCATAATTCAGAGTAAAGGATAACGATAACTATAGCTATTAACTTTATCTTCTTCTACTTCATAAAAGAAGAAGTTAAAATGTATGTAACATACAATATATCCCTTACAGCCACAGGGGCTTTGCTTATTCATGTATGAGCAACATCATTTAGTTTAAATCTCTTACTTCTATATGTTATTTTTCACAGTACAATTGCAATTATGGCAAAATTCCATGCCATATCTTCTCTACATTTCATTCTTTTTCTTTTATCGGTAGTTAAAATACTTCTTTTTGAACAGAACTGAAGAAACAAGAAGTGTTTCTATAAGTACATAGGAGAGAAAAGGAAGATTGGGAAAAATATGGATCCGTTGCTTAAGAAAATGGGGGACCTGATTACACAGGACATGGAACAGGCTGAGGTACTGAATGCCTTCTTTGCCTCAGTCTTTACTAGCAAGACTGGCCTTCAGGAATCTCAGGTCCCAGCAGCCAGGGGGAAAAGATGGAGCAAGGAAGATGTACCCTTGGTGGAAGAGGATCAGGTCAGGGAATATTTAAGCATCCTGGACATACATAAGTCTATGGGTCCTCATGGGCCACACAAACCCAACACAGATGTACCCACAAGCGTTGAGGGAGCCGAGCTGGCAGACATCATTGTGAGGCCACTCCAAATAACCTCTGATCAGAGAAAGGACTGGTTAGGGATGGAAAGGTTGGGGGCAGCCTTGGCTGTAGTGACCATGAGATGATGGAGTTCAGGATCCCATGTGGAAGAAGCAGGGCAATAACTAGAATTGCAACCCTGGATCTATTTGGAGGAATCCCATGGTTAGGACTCTAGAAAGAGCTGGTTTATATTGAAACACCACTTCCTCCACGTTCAAGATCACTGCATCCTTATGAGTAAGAAATCAAGTAAGGGAGGCAAGGGACATGCATGCATGGATGAACAAGGAGCTTCTGGTAAAAGTCAAATGGAAGAAGGAAGACAATATGTTGATAAAGGGACTGGTCACTTGGGGAGAATATATGAATGTTGCCAGAGTATGTAGGGAGGAAAAGAGGAAGACCAAGGCCGTCTTGGAATTAAATCTGGCAAATAATGTAAAAGACAACAATGAGGGCTTCTTCAGGGACATCAGTAGGAAAAGGAAGACTGAGGAAAATGTGGGCCAACTGCTAAATGAGGTGGGTGCTCTGGTGACAGAGGATAAAGAGAAGGCAGAATTACCAAACGCCTTCTTTGCTTCAGTCTCTAGTGTTAAGACCAGCCCTCAGGAATCCCAGTCCCTTGAGGTGAGGGAGAAAGTCTGGAGAAAGAAATACTCTCCCTTGGTCAACAAGGATTGACTTAGAGATCGTTTAGGCAAGCTGGACACCCACAAACCCATAGACTCTGACAGAATCCACCCATTAGTGCTGAGGGAGCTGGCGGATATTATGCTAAGCCACTCTCCATCATTTCTGAAA
>VWZK01021397.1:5474-27381 GCA_013396935.1 Baryphthengus martii
TCCTCCTCCGGAGCTCCGTCTGCCGCGTGTGCAGGAGCCGTGTCCCTCTGGGAGCGATGCTCCGCGGTTCCCTGGCACCGCCACCAGCGCAGGGCTGGCTGCTGGACGGACTGGGAGTTGGCCGGCTTGGAAAGGAGCCTCTCAGCCTGGTTTTCTTTTGGAAGAGGAGCGCTAGTGCTGCTGCACGCCGGCCCGTGGCAACCCTCCCCAGCCTGGCTTTGCTCTAGAGCGGGATCAGCCTAAAAAGAACACCCCTTTTACATTTAAACTAAGGCGGAGTGGCCATAATCTGTACCCTAGATGTCCTAACTAAGTGAAAGTGGCCATAATCTGTACCCAAGGTGTCCTAACTAAATCAGAGTGGCCATAATCTACACCCAAGGTGTCCTAACTAAATCAGAGTGCCCGTAATCTGTACCCAAGGTGTCCTAACTAAATCAGAGTGGCCATAATCCGTACCCAAGATGTTCTAACTAACTCTGAGTTGCTATAATCTGTACACAAGGTGTCCTAACTAAGTGAGAGTGGCCATAATCCGTACCCAAGATGTTCTAACTAACTCTGAGTTGCTATAATCTGTACCCAAGGTGTCCTAACTGAGAGTGGCCATAATCTGTACCCAAGATGTTCTAACTAAGTGAGAGTGGCTATAATCCTGTACCCAAAACATCCTAAATCGTTGGGTCATCGGTGGGCACGAGCGCAGCCCGCGCTGCGTTAGTTAGGGAGTAACAACACTTAGTAACAACCGTTAGTAACGACAGCTGAAGTTTTAGTGACGCAAAGAGCCTGTGAAAAGTGGCCAAGTCGTGCCGCTGCCAGACGTTCTCGGTATTACTGCGCAGGTGAGAGTCAAACCAAGAGAAGCGGTGGTGACCCTGCTTTGTTTCACCCCCCTCGGAAAGCAAAAAGGCAGAAATTTTCTTTTCTCGGGGCAGAACTGAAGTCGATTCTGAAGTCTTGCTCTAAGGCCAGCAGAGGAAGCTGCGGCGCCTAACCCCTTACCCGCAGCGCCTCTATTTATAGCTCTACGTTCGGCTGAGGAGCCACACCTGAAACCTCTCCCGAAACGTAGCTGGTTCCAAGCCGGCCAAGCAGTTTCTTTTTTTGGTGGGGGTCAAGAAATGGGAGGAAAACTCCGATGCCGACCGCTGGAAAACTCTCTGTCAGGCCCGAGGCGTCATTTGACCCATCGCGCGTCGCCGCTGAAGAAATCGTAACGCCTGACCAAAAGAGGAGGAGGAGCAACGTTATTTTTCGCCAGCTTTTTGAATGAATCCGGTGGAAAACTTATTCTTTTCTTTTCCAAATTCCGGGATTTGGGATCAGGTGGCTGAGTGGCAGCTGATGTCCCTCTGTAGCTCTCTGCCTCTTGCCTCGCCTTTCTCGACCCACTGCGCTCGAGCCCGCGAGCTCGACCCTGCTGGCTGGGGTGGCTTCCTTGGTTTGCTGCACGCTGCTCCGCTCAACTTTCTGCCCAGGGTTGTTCTTTTCCAGAATTCCATGCCGGGCTTTTCTCAAGTCCGCTGCTGTCTGGGGGTGGAATGAGATTGAATAGAAAAAAACTAAAGTAATTTCAACTCTTGGCTCGGAATGAGGTGTTTTAAAAACGTTTTAAAGAGCCCCGTGTTTGTCCCATCAGGGTGTTGGTTTTTTATATGTTTCAGATCCTTAATCCAACCAAAAAAACAAAACCACAGGGAAAATGGGAGAAGTCCCAGTATGTCCAGGTTTTACTTTTTGCTTTGCAAAGCACGATGCGTAACCTCATTAAGTTCATTAAAGCACCTTCTTTAGCTGCCTGAAAACCTGAGGTTTCTGTTTTTAATGATTTCTTAAGGCTAAGAAAAAAAAACCCCAACCAAACACCAACAAGGGATTGGCTGAAGCTTCGTTCGCGGGGATGCTCTAAATAATAATTAAGATCCAGCTCTTGCAAGATTAATAGGTGTTGCAATCTCCCTTTGAAACTCGCTTGGTGGTATTTTCACGTGTCACGCTCCGCGAAGGTGGGAACCAGTCGCTCCTTCCAGTAGTTTCCTACCGATGGTTTCTGGTAGGATGAGGGGGTTTTTTTGCCCCTTCTTCAAATATATCCATGAGGTTTTTTTGACTTGTGTGATGATAAAGAGCTCTTCAAAGGAGGGCTGAAGTGAAAATGCTTCATAAATACGAGATCAAAACGCGCCTTTTGAGGTCAACCCTCTTCTGCGTGACGATCGGGAACCTTCATCCTTCGGATGCCGCCGCTTCAAAGCCTCTCAAGAAGCTCTTTAACCCAGTTTTTTTTTTTGGGGGGGAGGTGAGTTGAAGACTCAAAGCTGTAATCAGCTCATCACCGACTCCAGGATTCTCTCTCTTTTATTTTATTTTTTTTTTCATGTGGGAAAGTGGTAGGAATGACTGTAAGAAATTCCAGGCCGCCTTCCAGCGTGGTTAGCGGGGCTGTGGCTCCTCTGCCAAACGACCGCAAGATTGAAACTCAAAATCGTAGCAGGCTTGGAGTCGGTTGATTTTTTTGCTACAGATTACAGGGGTGGGAAGAAAAAAAGGGAGGTGTTTCTGTCTGGAGAAATCACTTCCCTACCAGAGCTGCTTAGTGAAACAAATCAAAAACTGTTTTTCTGGCTGCGGGCAGGGCTGGTGTAGGAAATTTCTATTTGATTGTATTTTTTTCCTTCTTTTTTTTTTTTTTTCCCCTTCTGGTTTTTCCCTTCCCTTTTTATTCTGCTCTAGCTACGGGGTGAGTTTGCAGCGCTGATTTATTTAAACCCAAAGCAAATCTGGTTCGATCCAGTAAGTAGAGCAGGCCAAATACAGGCAAGTTATCTCACTCGAGTTCTTCATTAAAAAAAAAAATAAATAAAAAATAGTGTTGATAAACACTATGTTCTTCAAACATGTAGTAGATACCAACGTGGATTTTGGTTTGGGCGCTTTCTACAGAGGATTTCTTTTGTTGTGTGTTGTGGGAGGTAGGGGGTGCTGCTGACCTGCCAAAAACCTCCCTCTTGCTTCCAAAGTCCTGCAAAAGTCTCAGAAAAAAAAAAAAAATAAAAAAAATTAAGTGGCAACTTTGAACTCGTCGATCTCAGCTTCGGGTTTTTTTTACCCCTTTTATTTTTTTCTGGTGGGTGAAATCCTTGTGTAGAAACCCCCCGAGAGCTTTTACCTGTTGGAAAATGACTCTGAAACCCTGGCTCATGACATGAATTCTTTCACAGCAGCGTTTCTTCTTCGTGGGAAAAAAAAAAAATTAGCCCAGCGGGACCTTCTCTGTGCGTTGGTTTTTTATTTTTTTGGTTTGTTGCTTTTTTTTTTTTTTAGGTGAGCTTAAAAAGAAAAAAAAAGTCAAGTAGTCGACGCTGAGACTGTTCAAGTTCAACTACAAAAGCTTTCCCAGTCTAGTCGTAGCCATGGGGCAAACTGGCGTCCCTTTGAAGTTGGTTTTGTGGTTTGACAGGAAGAAAAATGCCGGAGAGGTTTCCAGTGACAGCGTTAGGAATAGTTTAATGCCGTGCTGTTGGGCTTTTTGTTTTTTGTTTTTTTTTGCCTTTTTCTTTTATTTTTTTTTACTTGAGACCTTGACCTTTGTCTTGAAAAGCAAGTCAGGAGGTCCTGAGCGACGCTCGGTTGTGCTGCTGTTATCCAGAGGCTTGGATTTGCTTCCCAAAGGTGATCGGAACGTAGAGCAAGTCCTAATAGCGAGGTCTGCGTTTTCAGGAGGTGCTTCACCTCCTCTGAAAGACAAAAATCCCTGCCATTCGCTGCTTGTTGATGATGATAACAAACAAATCCACCCGAGTTTGCCTCTGTAGCTCTTTCCTCCGACCCTCTTCAGGTTTTCGTTGGAATATTTTTGGTTTGCTGGTTGGAAGGAGAATGGGGAAAAAAACAAACAAACCAGAAAGCGAGAGAACGTTTGTATTTCTGTGGCTCGATTCCTTCCGTTGTTCTCTGAAAATTCCTGGTAATAATCTGCCCCGCTTCAGGTTGGGACACCGTTGGGAGTGAACTGTGCTGCCTAGCAGGGTTTGAGTATGTAAAATACAGTTATTTGCTTTATAGGGTGAATTCATCCCTCTGCTGAATAATAATAATGATTATTACGAAGTTGTAGTGGGAACTCCTGAATCACAAGGAATCCGCCCTCTGTCCTGGCCGAGGAGCTCCTCAGCTGGTTTAGGAAACAGAACCAGATGAATCCGAAATATTTCCACAAAGAAAAGGTGGAATCATCTGGAAATCAACCTTTGGCAGCTTTGTGGTGTTAGTTGCTGTTGGTGATTTAGTGTGCGTGGATAAATTCTATGGACCATGGTGTAAAAAAAAATCTATTTTTGTTGCAAGTGAAGTGAGATCCCAACCTCTGAACTCCTTGAAAGGCATGGGAAGGTTCTGTCATTCCTGGAGTGACTTCTTTACCAAATCTTGGAACAGCTGAGAGCTTTTGGTTTGGCCACCAAATCTTTTGAGGACACTTCAGCTACCAACCAGGCTCTCCAGTTTCTGGTCTTTTTAACCACTGCTACAAAGCTGCTTTGAAAAGCAAGATCTTTTAAACTGGGAGAAGACAACGTTGTTTCTTTCCCCTGTTGGCATCTGACTTGTTGTGGGTGACATTTCCCTCCCAAATCTGTTGGGTGGGGAAGGCCAGCAAGCAAAAAATTCAAAATAAATTTAAAAAAAAAAGAAAAAAAAGGAAGTTTGCTAAACTATTTTGCAAGCAACCAAGCGGAGAAATGTCTGCCAAGGTGATTGCTTTAATAAACCACAGTCTTGCCTGTAAACTTGCTGTGCATTTAACTGGGGAGGGGACTGGAGAGACTGGGATCAAGTAGGATTTGCTGTCCGATAAAATTTAAGGTGATTTCCTCCGCTGCTTCACCAAACCGTCAGAAAAGTGGCTTTATGAATAAAGTTCCTTCTGAATCGAAAAAATAAATCTGGCAACAACCCGTTGTTGAAATTCTCTGTGGAAATATCCCTGTGCCAGTCATCCCACGTTGAGCTTGCGAGTTGAAGTGGTCCCAGTGCTGGACGATGGTGGAGTTTAGCGGGTGCGGAGGCTCCGCGGCGTCACGACGCGTTGGAGGGACGCGGTCGCTCGTTGCGCGAGAGAAGTCGGTGTAAAATGAACGACCACGCGGAACGTGGGGGTGAGGGCAAATTTTCCTGGTTTCTCCCGTCTCTGCGTCGTGTCTCCTTAAAATCCTGCGGAGCTCCGTGCACCTGAGGTTTTGGAGCAGTTGGGATTTTAGAGGATGGGCCTGGGGTTGTTTGAGGCTGGAGCAAAGGAGGCTCAGGGGAGACCTTCTCGCTCCCGACGACTCCCCGAAATTCAGGAGGTTGCAGCCAGGGTGGGGTTGGACGCTTCTCCCAACCAACAGGAGAAGAGGAACCAAGCTCAAGTTCCACCAGGGGAGGTTTAGGTTGGACCCGAGGAACAATTTTTTCATGGAAACAGTTGTGAAGGCGTAGAACGGTGGACTCCCTATCCCTGGAGGGATTTCCAAGCTGTGGAGATGTGGTGCTGAGGGACAGGGGTTGGTGGTGGACTTGGCAGTACCTCTCCTTCCCCCTGCCTCTTCTACTCAAAACGAAGTTTGAACTGAACCGTGGTTTTAACACCTTTAGAAAAGAAAAGAAAAAAAAGTTCCAAACCCAACAGCAGATGCTGCTTCGTAGTTTCCACCGCGCTGCGTAAGTAGCAGGACTGTCGTTAGACGCGCCGGTTTCAATCGGTTCTATCACCTCAATCTTTCCCAGGAGCAGAGACTAATTCTTTAATAGCTCTTCCAATAAAGCCTCTGCAAACAGCCTTTTTATTTGACTTTGCCCTCCTGGAGCTTAGCCTGCAGTTCAGAGAAGGTTTTGCAGCAGGAGCAGGTTAGAGAGGGAAGAGAAGCTGGGAAGGATTCGTAAATGAAGACATTTGACGACGACAGGGATGGCAGTGGGGGAAAAAGAAAAAAATATATATGTGAAAATTAATGTAAGTGGAGTGGAAATAAAGGCTTGAGTTTATTTAAACGTGTTCTTCTTCCTCTTAGAACAGAGGGAAGGTGATGTTGGAACAAATCTGTTAACTGAGGATGTCCCAGGAGTAAGTTCCGTACCCAGGACATCAGCAGAACCAGTGAGGAGGAGAAAATAATCAGAAGAGTTTCAGCGGTCACTGAAATAGCAGATTTTTCTCCTGTGGCTTCGAATAGCTTTCAATACTCCCCCTTTAATACCCTCCCTGCAAAAACCTCGTTGTCTCTCTGACCTTCAGCGCAGAATTTTTCCGACGGTTAACAAACCAGGGTGTTAATCTCCAGTCTGTGAAATAAAAGCGGTGTTTCGTTTGGCTTGTAGCTTCAATTCTGAGTTTACAAGCAGGAGCAAAACCTTTGGGGATGGGCTGGGGTGGGGGATATGTAGGATGGGTTGTTTTGGTGGTTTTTTTTCTCCTCCCACACCCATCCTTGAGGAGTTTAGTTTCAGATTGTGATCTGTTTTAAGTTTGGTTGGGTGTTGTTTTTTTTGGTTTTATTTTTCTTTCTCCCACCCTTTACCACTTCTTAATTATGTCTTTCCCTATTTCTGCCTTCATTTAAATGACTTTGAAAAACGTTTGGCTTCATTAAGCTTTTTTTTTGTTTTTTTTCCCCCCCCCTAGAATTCAATACATATTCATCCCTGGGGAAATTCTCCCCTCAAGGTGATTTTAGTTTTGTATTTTTTGTTTTTTTAAATAAAAACCACTTTGGAAAAGTGAAGAAGACAAAAATCTTCAGCAGTTTTCTACGGAAAACCTCACGGGGCTGAGTGAACCATTTGGGTTTCAACAGTCAGGAGGATTTTGACGCTTGACTTGTTTCACTGGTTAGAAATTTGCTTCAGAGCGAGGGCCTGTTGCCTTCACCTGGTTATTTAGCCGCTTGCACAGCTCTCTGTACTGGGAAGCTCTCCCAAACTGGTGTTGCAGGCTGGATTTTACAGAGCAGGTCTTGATACTTCATTTTCTGCCGAGCTTTTAAGTCTGGGGTTGTTTTTTTTCGTATCGTTGTCCCTTACGGTGCAACCGACTCAAGAGCTTCTTGTCGGGAAGGCGCGTATCAGCAACGCCTTGTGAGGGAGTCCACAGGGATTCCCGGTAAGACCGGTGAAAATACTGAGTGTTTAGTGCAGGGAGTGCGTCCAACGTGGTGCGGCTGTGTTCGGGGTGCTCCAGAGCCAAGGAGAGCTGAGAGGATAGAAAGTTCTGGAAACACTGGTAGAAATACCACTTCTTTAGGACAGGGGAGGGTTGAAGGTTGGACTTGCTGACCTTTAAAGGTCCCTTCCAACCCAAACCAGTCTCTGATTCTGTGACAACTGGCGTTTGAATAGTTGCTGACGCTCCTCAAACACATCAGGTGGGACTTCAGGGTGATAGTAATTCCATAATTCCAACTGAAGAGGACGGAAATCATAAAATAACTTCCCTCCACCTGATTTCCTTTCTTCCGGCGGGAATCTCTGGACACAACCGCAGCTTTGGGCCTGTTTCAGATGCTGCCTCCCCTCGCTTGCTGCTTGCTTGCTTGCTGCTCAGTTACTTCACCTGGCTTTGCTCACCAGTCTGGGGGACTGACTAGCTAAGAGAAGTCGGGTCACCCCAAAGCCCAGCTCAACCGTCACGTTTAAACCTCGCGCGCGGTCTTGACGTTCGGGCAGAGAAGATCCCGCCTGCCCTTCGTCCCTCTTCTCCTGGAGCTGGGTGAAGCTTCACTGCTGACCCAGCTTCTTGAGGTGGAACGGCCAACAGCCCGCCCTTAAATCCCGTGCGGAGGACGGGAGCCGGTGATCCGAGGTCGGGCAGGTATTTGGTGGTCTCGTCCCTCATCGACCCCCTCAATGAACGTGCCACGTGGAATAAAGATAACGGAAACTTTTTTTAGCCCTCTACAAGGTATAAAACCTGTTGTAAGAAGTCAAGGTTGTATCTTCTTGTACAACAAAACATACTAAAGTGTTTTCTTCTTTTTAGTCCAAGTGGTAAGAAGTTCAGAAGCAAGCCTCAGTTGGCAAGATACCTGGGAAACACTGTTGATCTCAGCAGTTTTGACTTCAGAACGGGAAAGATGATGCCCAGTAAATTGCAGAAGAACAAACAGAGACTAAGGAATGATTCTCTCAATCAAAATAAGGTTTGTTAGTAACTACTGTGTTTAAGGATATCCTAAGAATTTCCTGTCCTGTAGTTCCTTGAGCCGTTTCTTTTTCTGCTTAAAGCAGCCCGCTTCCAAAATGTACCTGTCTGTTTAATTTGTAGGAGTAGTAGAGACGTAAAGTTGTAGTTAAAAAGAATACTCTGCTACTATTAAGACAATATCAAGGTGAGGTTAAATATAAATCAAAAATGTGAACAGCTTTGGCGCCGGCTCGGGCCTAAACTTTGGCGCCGGCTCGGGCCTAATGCTCGGCGCCGGCTCGGGCCTAATGCTCGGCGCTGGCTTGGGCCTAACGCCCGGCACTGGCTTGGGCCTAACACTCAGCACCCGCTTGGGCCTAAACCTTGGAACTGGTTTAGGCTTAAGCCCTGGAGCTGACTTGGGCCTAAAACTTAGCGCTAGTCATCTACGCGGCCAATACTCTTCAAACTGGGAGCAGTTAGGATGTTGACTCCGAGCGATCCTCCCGCGCTAGGCTTCAAATTGCCGTGTTCATCTTCCCCTTCTGAGATGCGGGGAGGGGGTGGGGATGGGGACAAAATATGCCAGGAAACTTGTTTTCTGAGGCAAATCTGTTTTCCCTGTCGGGTCCGTGTACAGAGCTGTAGCTTAACACAGCCAGGGTAGGTTTTTTTCTGGCAAAGATTCCGCTTTTCTCCGTTGATCTGATTGTCCTCCTGTTGCCTGTTCCTTTTTGAACACGGGCGTATCCTTCGGGATACCGTCGAAAACACGCGTAGGAGATGAAAAACCAAAAGCTGAAGGGGGCAGAAGTGAAAGAACTGCTGTAGCACGTAGGGATGTGACAAATAACTTTAGCTGACTTGTGGACAGACTGTAGACCCCTCATCCACCAGTTTTGGAAGGATTTCTGCAATTTTTTTCGTTATAAAACATTTTATTCCTCACAATTTCATGACAGCTGTGTAGGAAAATACTGAACAACTTAGAGCTGTGTCTTGTCCGTGGATTTTTTTTTAATTTTCTTTTTTGTAATGCATGAACCACGCATCTCATGCTGATCCCTTTTTAATTAAAGCGTGCGTTCAAATTATTTAATAATTTCTTCCCGCAGACATGAGGCTTTCAAATAACAGACCGTTCCGGGGGGAGCCCAAGGAAAGGTTGGAGTTAGGCTTTTTGCCAGGGCAGGAATTACAGGATTTAGTGTATAAAATCTAGATGAGTCTGTGCTCTCTTTGTGATCTTGGATGACTCTGCTGTTGCTCACAGGAGCTTGGTTAAATAGACTAGAAAAAAAAATGCCTTTTTTTTTTTTAAATTTTTAATTTTTTTTTTAAATAAATAGCATTTAGTATTTCCAAGCAATTGAATCTGTAACTCCTCAGCTTTCAAGAGTCTCCCTGCAGGGAGGTTGGACTAGATGACCTTTAAAGGTCCCTTCCAACCCACACTGTTTGATGCTTCTGTGAATTTCTCCAGTGTTCCTGTGAGAGTATAAAAATGAGATCTGTGCTTACTCCTGACATTTCTGTTTTCTCCCACGGACCTTGAAAGAGGTTGGTTGTGGTCTCTTCCAGGTCCACCTTGCAGCCATGCTCCTGGGGGGGGCATAAAAAACTTGCTCCTGTTTTATGGCTCGTTTGGTTCTGTGCAAACAATTTACCCCAAACGTTTCTCCCCTTCTGTTTCAAGGAGGGCTATCAAATTCTGCTCGAGTCTTCTCTCTGGGCCTTGTCTTGGTGGTGAGAGCCGTGCAGCGGGCGGGTGGAAATGCTCTCGTGCTGTACTCCTGGCGCTGGAGATTCTTTTGGTGATAAAGGAATGGATTTGGTTGGTTTATAGATAGAGAGCACTGCTGTGCTTAGAAAAATATATTTATCAAGGCTTTATTGGGAAGGGCGTGACCAGCAGGTCAAGGGAGGTTCTCCTCCCCTTCTGCCCTGCGCTGGTGAGGCCACCTCTGGAGTGTTGTGTCCAGTCCTGGGCTCCCCAGTTCCAGAGAGACAAGGAGCTGCTGGAGAGAGTCCAGCAGAGATTCTGAGGCTGCTGAGGGGCCTGGAACATCTTGGTGTTGAGGGAAAACTGAGAGCCCTGGGGCTGTTCAGCTGCAGAAGAGCAGCCCCAGAGGGGAGCTGAGCAAGAACTCAAGGGCAAGAGGCTGGGGCCAGACTCTGCTCAGTGGTGCCCAGCGCCAGGCCAAGGGGCACCAGGCGCCAACTGGAACCCAGGAGGTTCCCTGGGAGCAGGAGGAGCAAGTTCTTTGGTGGGAGGGGGTTGGAGCCTGGCCCAGGCTGCCCAGAGAGCTTGGGGAGTCTCCTTCTCGGGAGAGATTCCGAGGGCGCCTGGACCCTGCGCTGCTGGGCCCNTGCGCTGCTGGGCCCCCTGCTCTGGGTGACCCTGCTGGAGCAGGCGGAGGACACCAGAGGAGCTCCAGAGGACCCTGCAAAGCTTTGAAAAGGCCTGGAAATACACTGCTGAATTTTTCAGACGTGTCTTTCGAAAGACAGTGACCTGTAGTTCTTAGGAAAACTGTTGTTGGAGCAGAAAATACTTCATCACCATCCAAAATTTGAAAGTCATCCGCGTCCAGCTGTTTATAGTCATTCCATAGTATCCTCTACCTGGAGAGCTCAAAAGAGCTCTTGGTTCTTCAGGAAAGATGTTGCCTGTAGGGATCTTTGTTCCTGATTTTGATTAGGACGTACTGGCAGCTTTTCTTTTGTCATGAGTAAATCTTAGGTACCTCTGGTTTGAAATTGTTGTGAAAAAGCGTTTTTCTGGATATCGATCGCGTCCCGTTAACGTGGGATCAATTCCTCCCCCACCCTGTAGGTCTGCAGGGGATGAATTTATTTCTGTTGCTCCAGACTCAGTGCCACTTTCTTTAGGATGACATCAGAAAGCCCAGCTATGACGGAATAAAAAGGAAATAAAGTCATAAGATGATAATGACAGGACTTAGTTGATCTGTTCTTCCTTTAAACCCTTGATCCCAATGATCATTTTCTAGCTTGTAGCCCTGATTAAAAAAAAAAAAAAACAAACCACATGGGCTATCTGGCCCTTGAACCTCTTATTTCCTGCAGAGTTTAGGTCTCAGCAGCTTTTCAGTTGAATTCTGGGACCACATCATTGACGTAGAGGAATTTTCTTCATTTCTCCCACTGCCTGAAGAAATCTCCCTGGTTATTTTGCGAAGTTTAACGTTGGGGTTTTGGTTTAAACTTCACTTTAAGTCACCCTACCAGCCAAAAGGAACCTGTAAATATATATTTAGTTGGCTTTTTTTCCCTGAACTCGAAACGAAGACCTTTGTTCTAGAGACATTTGCTAAACCAGATTTATCCCCCGTCCGGCAGATGGCTGTGTAATATTTCTTTATTTTTTTTTTTTCGGGAGGGGGAGTTTGTCAGGTTTAATAGCTATTTAACCACCAACCCTGATGCTACTGCGCAGAACGCCCCAGGGGCCTGGACTTCAAAGCTTCCAAGACTCCTTTGAACTTGATGTCACAAGACGAGGGAATGTGAAGCCGGTGGGGTAGGCGAGGGCTGTCGAGGTTCTGCCGCGAATTAAATTCCGCGGCGCGAGGGAAGTTCGTTGCCAAAAAGACTTTTCCGCAGATGGAAGTACGTGCGGTTCCTGTCGAGCTCGGGTGGGTGAGCCCGTGCTCCTCGTGCTTTAGTTGTAGATTTAAATATCTATGATATATGTTATTAATAAATACATATTATATCTTAAATATCTATAATATATTTATGATATATTATTGTCATTGTCAGTGGGGAAAAAAAAATAGAGCCTGTAACCAGTATCCACCATCCACCTGAAGTGTCTGAAACTGGGTTTTGGCTGAACTGGGACTACTTGGGTGAACCATTAGAAGGTTGATGTCCAGATTTAGTGAGAAGCTTTTGATTTTGTCTCAAAAGATCGGAGGACAACCGGTCGTTTCTCCGGTCGGTGGAAACGCTGAAGTGTCACCAGGCACTTGTCGTCACCGCTTGTCACTTGGACTGGCTTGGCCTCAGTTGCTGGTTTGCTCTGGCCGTGGAAACCCTGGTCCCAGTTAGACCAGTGTCAACAGCGGGTGGGGGATGGAGCTGAAGGCGGAGAACTTGGAAAATGTGCTGCTTTTCCCATTCAAAACCAGGGATGTTGCATGCCGTGGAGACTGCTTAGTTTCTGGCTGCGAGTTTATAAACCAGAAATGACAGATGCCTGAATTTCTGAGGAAAACTTCCCTTGGGATTTGTGGGTTTAGCCTTTTTGAACCAATTAACTGCGCTACCTGAAATTTAGGAAGAAAGAGGACCTATAAAATTAGGAGATATAGTTAAAGGTGTGGTAGGAACAGGACCCAGTGGTCAGAATTGTTTCTTCTGCAAAGACCAGATTTCTAGAACTCTGTCAGAATTCACCTGGATGTTCCAACAGATTCCTCCTGTTGGTCTGGAAATACATTTTGACCCTTGAGGACGAGCAAACCAGTATTTCCAGCATTCCCCAAATGCTGCGGTGCTGAGGTGTAAATGAGTGTCTGGATTGAATCATACTGCGGAATAACCGAGGACGTGCAGGGTGCTCGTGATAAATCACCTTTCCGTCCACGTGAAAAGTGTGCTGACCCTCGTAGTGTGTAAGGGTGGTGTAAAGTGCAAGTACCAGCTGGGAAGGCTGCTCTCTCTGACCGGGATGTGGTTCCTGTGCCAACGATGGTGGTTCTCCTTCTGGACTGGGCACTGGGGAGGCCACCCCTGGAATCCTGGAGTCAGTTTTGGACCTCTCACTCCCAGGAGGGCCTGGAGGGGCTGGAGCGTGGCCAGAGAAGGGCAACGGAGCTGGGGAAGGGTCTGGAGCAGGAGTGTGGTGAGGAGTGGCTGAGGGAGCTGGGCTTGTTCAGCCTGGAGCAAAGGAGGCTGAGGGGAGACCTTCTGGCTCTCCACAACTCCCTGAAATTCAGGAGCTTGGAGCTGGGGAGGGAGGGGTCAGGCTCTTCTCCCAAGGAATTAGAGGAACCAGCATCAAGTTGTGCCAGGGGAGGTTGAGGTTGGAACTGAGGAACAATTTCCTCCCCTCCAGGATTGTCCAGGCCCGTCCCAGGCTGCCCAGGGCAGGGCTGGAGTCCCCATGATCCCTGGAGGGGTTTCCAAGGCGTGGAGATGTGCTGAGGGACAGGGGTCAGTGGTGCCCTGGCAGGCAGGGCTGGGGCAACACTTGGATTTGATGATCTTAACGATCTCTTCCAACCAAAATAGTTCTATGATTCTATGATGGATTTTGGGATTGAGTGGCTTGAATAACTGACTCCCTTTCTCCTCCCCCATCCCACCTGCAAAAATAGAGGTGTGCCAAAAGACAGGACATTCTGAGGGTGGAGGAGCTGCCCTGTCCAGTTGCTCTAGCAAAGCTCTAAGAGATCCATACTTGAAAAATCAGAATTTGATCTGAGACAGACTGATGTCCTTTAAGACTCGGAACTCTAGAAACTATTTGCTACAACCATGTTTTCTGAAGGTTTGGCGTTTTCCAATCCGTAGAAGTCACCTGAAGACTTAACTTACATATTTTAACAAAAGATGGATTTTCAAGCACTTTCATTCTTCCCAGCAAGGTGAAAATATGTGGAACCAGTGAAGTGTTACATCTGATTTTCTTTGTCTGCAAAGAGTAGTTGAGGGCAACAGAGAGAACTTTACTCCAAATAAAACCTCCTCCTTTTGCACAGCAGTAGAAGAGGGTGAATCCAACATGAATTTGTGTACTTTTTACAGACAATTTTTGTTAATTTGCTTTTTTTTTCTTCTTTTCTTTTTTTTTCCAACAGGGCAAACCCGACTTAAACACAACTTTACCGATCAGACAAACTGCATCGATTTTCAAGCAACCGGTCACCAAAGTTACCAACCATCCCAGTAACAAAGTACGATCTGACCCGCAGCGAGTGACGGAGCAGCCACGGCAGGTAAGAACGACTCCGTTTCCCTTGGAACTGCTCACAAAGCTGAAACCAGCTGAAAAAAACCCTCAAAAAAAACCCCAAAAATATTTTTCACACGCAGCTTTTTCGTAGAAGTTTCTGTAAAACACACGGTCCTCCTCCAGGAGCAACGTCTCTCTTCATGTAGGACTTTGTGCAAAGCTAATAACCAGTTGTATCTGAAATCCCTCTTTCCCATTCTGCTCCAGACCACAGTGACACAAGCTCGTCTTGCACAAGTTCTCCTTGAGCTCCTCATCTTCACCTCGGCAACCGATCGTCCCCTCACGTGGGATGTGTTTGGATCTGGGGAGGAGGGAGCTGAGAAGCAAGGGGAATTTAGTTAATGACCTAATCCTCGGTTGGATAATGGGTTGAGCTATTGGTTTGAAGTCTGGCTTGTTAGTTTTCGAGTCATCTCCTCGCTCCCGTGGAATTGAAACACTTTCTTCTAGCTCAGGAGTGAGGGGATGAGAAGGAAAACAGAGGCACGTTCCATTTTTTTTTGTACGCTCCCCTGTCACTAACTCTGAACAACGTCAAGGTTGGACTCGATGGTCTTTCGAGGTCCCTTCCAACCCCTAACATTCTGTGATTCCTTTGAAACTCCAGCTAAATTTGCTTTTGCAGACATCTGGAACGCTCTCCTTGGGAGAAACAACGTCAGGAATTTAAACTCTGCATCCTGTAAATTGAGGGGAGAAAGAGGAAGAAGAGCTGTCGAACCATATTGGACCATCTTGTGGAGATGCCTTTCAGCAAGAGGTGAAGGCCTCAGCTAAACCCCCCTCTTGGTCCCGTGAAGTTCAACAGGGGCCATCTAAGCGTATCCCGTTCAGATCCCAAAGGTCCAGTTGCATCTGGCTGTTGATGCTCTTCCCGTTCTTTGGGTTTGCCTCTTGAACTTCTACTCTTTTGTGTGTCAGGAGTCGCCTTTTGGTCCTGTCCTTGGGCCACCTTTGTGGCAGGAGAAATGGACGTCTGACGATTCTGGTCTTGATGGATTCCAAACCCTTTCATATTTGCCAAATTCCTCCCTTTTTTCTTTCTTTCGGAAAAGTGACTGAAATCTTTGGGAACACATCCCTTGTCTTTTCCCTCATCCCTGCCAGGACACCACTCACCCCTGTCCCTCAGCACTGCATCTCCATGGCTTGGAAACCCCTCCAGGGATCATGGGGACTCCAGCCCTGCCCTGGGCAGCCTGGGACAGGCCTTCACAACCCTTCCCAGGAAGAAATTGTTCCTCAGCTCCAACCGAAAACCTCCCCTGGGGCAACCTAAGGTCGGTTCCTCTTGTCCTGATGCTTGTTCCTTGGGAGAAGAGCCTGACCCCCTCTGGCTCCAAACTCCTTTCTTCTGGATCGCTGCTCTTTGTGCCTACACTCACTTAGTACCTCCAAAAGGTCCAGGTCTGTGTCCTGAGTAGAGCAGAACCTCTTCTCCATGTGTTAGAACTGCTTGGTTCACGCTCTTCCCTGTTTATTCACCTTTTTTGAGGGTAATTCGGAAACTCGCTCTTTTCCCCCTCCGCCTTGAGGTGTTGCTTTGAGAGAACTTTGGCTCCTGGAGATCTCTTAATTGCTAATTAATTCTGTCATACGCTGTTGATTGTGGTTGTAGGAATATTTGCCACCATACTGGTAAAACTGGTGTTTATGTGAGCGGTCTTCTCCAGTCTCAATTTGCAAAGCATTGACCTCAGCTTGTTCCGGCTCAAAACGATCGATGAACCTCCCTGGAGCGTTTAAAAGCAGATCATCCTTCTCTTCAAAGCTCATTTGGAGAAAATCAGGTAGTCAATCAGTCTTCTGCCATCCGATTCCTCTAGTTCAATGCCAGACAAACAGCTATAGGAGAAATCCGAGGGTTATTTCCTTTTCAAAAACTCCGTAGGAAAACCCTGATGTATTTCCCTACAACATCATCTCTCCGCGGGCCAGAAATACGCTTGAAAATGGATTTGAAAGTCTCTTTTCTACTTCCCCTCCTATATATTTGCAGTGGATTGGATGGAATGGATTATTGAGTAGGATTTTATGCGAGAAATTCAACCTGACCGTCGTCATTTTTTTTGGAGCAGGAGATCTGGGCAGTCTAAAAACCCTCATTTTTCCGAGGAAAACGGCGGGACGTCGTGTTTTTGTCTGGCTTCTTCTGAGCAGTTCTTCACCAGAAAGGCGTAAATAACTCTTAGCACTTTGGATTTTGTCAAATGGACGTGGTTTTATTTCCTGTGGATCATTTTCAGGGGTTGGAATCTCAAATGACATGGGGTTGGAATCTCGAACGACACGAGGTTGGAAAATTTAAACTTCTTGAGTAATATCTCTTAGAATTATCACCCAGAAGGAAGCCAAGAAGCTGGTGAAATTTCACCTCCCTCTCCCAGGCAACTAAAGGAAGACTGGAATTTTGATTGGCAATTACAGATGCCGCAGAGCCGAGCAACTCGGCGAGAAAAAGAGGAAAGAAGTTTCCTGGTTTCCTGGGGAAATTCTAATTCCTTTTCATTCCAGAGTCATCGTCCTTTCTTCTGTGCGTCCAGCCAAGCCCATCCTTCTGTTGACATCTGCTCTGTAAATACTAAAGGGCTGTGGTCCAACTCGGCCGCTCTGGCCTTTCCAGTTCTGGAAGAAGGAAAGGAAAACCCTGCTCCGCCCTGGGGACCTTGGCATCGCTTTCCTCCACTGCCTCCTTTGTCCCAGGAAAAAAACAAACCAAACCAACAACCCAGGGTTGCCCTCGGGATAGTAAATTTGAGTGAGAAGGGGCTAAGTTTCTTGCTCGGCAAAGAGATTATTGCGTCAGGAGCCGCTTTTGGGCGTAACACCGATGAATTCCTGAGGGAACGGAGCGTTTGGCTGCTTGGGCGCCTCTAGATCTCGAGGGTTCAGGTGTCACTCGATGAAAGTCCAGGGTTTGAGGCTCCAAGCCAAACTGAAACAGAGCCCAGTTTTCGTCCTCCACCAGGCTGAATACTCGTAACTGGCTGAGGAATCCTCAGCAGAGTTACTCATTTTGTGGTAGTGATGAAAATACTACGTCAGAACAGCCACGAGTCGTGGAAGCTTCTGTCCTCCTCACCTCTCCTGGCTTCTCATTTCTGAATCACAGGGGCTCACCTTTGCTAATTCTTCTTTCCCAGAGGCAGGAATCTTACTTTTCTGGCTCTCCTGGTGTGTTCTCAACGGAAGGAAGGTTGGACCCTATCAGCTTGTTTCATGCTCTCCAGGGAAGATGTCATTCCTCATGTCCAACCTGAAACCTCCTCTGGCTCAGATGGAGCAAACATCTCACCAAATGCAAGCAGATGTTACTGGGATTTGATTCCTCCTTCCTTCTGTGGTGTTGCTTTGAGTAGGGAACTGAAAAAATCAAACCCTAGTAAGACTTGAGTGTGTTTGGTGATGTATTTGCTGGTATAAACCAGATAATTTTATCCTGAATGAACTGCTTACATTTCCCTGTAACGTCTAAAAACAGAGCTTGGAGCTGGAATTGGTTTCTCTTGAAAAGTTGCTGAAGTGGAGAGGGAAAAGGGACCAGAGGGTGAGTTTTTTTTAACAATAGAAACCACATATAAGCTTTGTAGAGACTTTATAAAAGACAGGAAGGTTTTTCTGGACTCCTCTCGGATTTTGCAGGCGTGATTTCCATGAGCTGATTTATTTTTTTTTAAATTTTTATTATTACTATCATTTCTAACAAGCAATCTTGTTCTCTCTTTTTTTTTTTTTTTGTCTTTTTTTTTTCCCCCAGCTTTTCTGGGAGAAGAGGCTACAAGGCCTCAGCGCGTCCGATGTCAGCGAACAAATCATCAAATCCATGGAGCTCCCTAAAGGTCTTCAAGGTATCGGTCACTTCAGATCCACAAAGTTATTGGTGCTTAAAAAGGGTGGAGCTTTTGATGCTCTGAAATTTCAGATTACAGTCAGATCCAGTAAATTTCAAATTGTCAATGTTCCTCCTGATAAAATACCTCAGTCTCCAGAAAAATACTTATTTTTAGTTCTTTCCTGTGGCTGTTGGGAACCACACCTCAAAACCATTCCTGGTGCTGGATAATCTAAAATATCTTCAAAATGCTTCAGAATGGGTAACTGGGGAGATTTGCACAGAATCATCCCAACATTTTCTTGGGAATTTGTAAAAATCTCCAGTGTTTATTTTCCACAAGTCATTGGTTTGAATGTTAAAGCCAAGACTGTGCCACTGCGAAGCGGCAAATAAATTCTTTCAAGATGAGGGGTCAATTTATGATGTCAGCACCTCGATTGAAAAAAATGATGATCTTTCAGTTGTTAGTGGAAGCAAACAAATGTAGCTGGTGTTGAAAAAGAGATGTTCCCCAGGAGTCGGTTCTGAGTCCAGCCTTCTTCAACATCTTCATCCTCACGCTGGTGATACCAAACTGGGAGGAGTGGCTGATGCACCGGAGCTGTGCTGCCATCCAGTGAGATCTGGGCAGGCTGGAGAGCTGGGCAAAGGAGAACCTCATGAAGTTCATCCAGGGCAAGTGGAGAGTCCTGCAGCTGGGGAGGAAGAACCCCCTGCACCAGGACAGGGGAGGGGGGACAATAAATTATCCCTGGGACCTTGTGGCCAAGAAGGCCAATGGTCTCCTGAGGGACATTAAGAAGAGGGTGGCCAGCAGGTGGAGGGAGGTTCTCTTCCCCCTCTTCTCTGCCCTAGTGAGGCCACCTCTGGCTCCCAGGTTCAAGAGGGACAGAGATCTATAGAGAGAGTCCAAGGGAGGCTACGAGGATGAGGAAGGAACCGGAACATTCCTCTTCTGAGGAAAGGACCTGGGACTGTTTAGTCTGGAGAAGCCCGAGAGGGGATCTTATGATTGTTTCCAAATCTCTGAAGGGTGGATGTCAAGTGGAAGACACCAGTCTCTTTTCACAGGTGCCCTGGGATAGGATGAGAGGCAGTGGGCACCAACTGGCACCCAGGAAGCTCCACCTCATCAGGAGGAAAAACTTCCTTCCTGTGAGGATGACAGAGCCTGGCCCAGGCTGCCCAGAGAGGTGGTGGAGTCTCTTTCTCTGGAGACTTCCAAACCCACCTGGATCTGTTCCTGTGTGGCCTGCCCTGGGTGATCCTCGATGATCTCCAGAGGTCCCTTCCAACCCCCAACCATTCTCCTATTCTACAGTTTTACCAACGAAAAAACCCCGTGTGAAATGAGAAAACGAGAACCTTGAACTGACCTTTGTTTTCAGGAGTGGGCCCGGGGAACAACGACGACACGCTGCTGTCGGCCGTCGCCAGCGCTTTGCACACCAGTTCGGCGCCCATCACCGGGCAGCTCTCGGCAGCCGTCGAGAAGAACCCGGCCGTCTGGCTCAACACGTCGCAACCCCTCTGCAAAGCTTTCATCGTCACGGACGACGACATCCGGTGAGTCAACTTTAAATGCCAACTTGGAATGTTTTCAGAAGGTCGTCTTGACTCCTTTTCAACTTGAGGTGTTCCTAGTCGGGTCATGATGGTAAATCTCTTTCCCAGTCAGAGCAAATTGCAAAATTCCCTCTTTTGGTTCAGCAAATTCACTGGGAAAACATTAAATAACCCACTATAAACATACAATTAAGAAGCAACCATCCTTCCTTATCAGGAGGGACAAGCTCCTCTTGTTTTCTTGGTCGAGGGACACACCTTCTGAATAGTTCTGGGCTTTTTGATGCTAGTAAGTGCAGAAGATGAGTATGGTGCGGTTCCTGGTGGTCTTTCCAGCTCAATCTTGACCTCCTGAGGGAGATTTTTAGAATTCCCTATCAATTAGAATTCCCTCTCTTCTCCCATGAGATCATTTATCCTGAGACTGCACCTTCTGCCGGCAGCGTCTTTCCCGACCGCCATCTAGTTGTGGTCTTTACGCTGTCGAGTCGCCTCCGTTTCCACGAAAAGCTAAAGCTGAGCACCTTTGTGCCAAAAAAAAAGCCCAAACACCTTAATCTGACCAAAAGTGCCCGTGAATCTGTCCAGAAATGGAACTCTATTTCCCCTAAGACAGGAATGAGGAGTAATTCACGTGTAGTGCTCTCCAAGCTTGACATGGCTTGAAAAAAGGCTGAATTTTCAGCTGTGAGAACCTTTTCCCACCTCTGTCAACCTTCTCTGAAGTAGTTGGCGAGTGCTGGTAGAGGTTGCACCCGTAGGACGGAGCTGGTGCTCCTCAGGAGCTTCTGGGGAGCACGTTCTTCTAAGATTGGATGTTCTTCATCCCTAGCCCGCCGTCCTAAATAGCCCCAGCGAGTTTGTGGTACTAACAAATATTTTCCTGCTCCTGGTGAGGTCAGGCGGGTTTGAAGTGTGTATTTTGTTGAAAGATTTTTCTTCTTTTGGAAAATGTAGAATTGGATTTTCCTCTAAATAACCTCTGGGTCTGAGGGAAAAATAATTTGTCTTCTCTTGGGAAAACTTTCGGTCGTATCTGACAGTGAAATGTTCCCATCCAGACTTACAAATGGAATCAAAATACCGTAAATTCCCCTTGATCTTGAGGTCATCTTTTGGACAAACCTTTTGTTTCAGTGGAAGTTGGTGCATCTTAAGAGCGTCACCGATCGGTAGCTGAGACTTGAGCGGGTGGGAATAATTCAGTAGCTCAATGGAAAGAGCAAAACTCCTTGAGGAGCGTTGTGGGTGGCTTTGGGAGTCGGTTCTTTGAGCACCTTCTCAGTCTCCCACCGCCTCGTAAAGGTGCTCCCGGAGTCCCTTCCAACTGGAATTATTCTAAGTTGGAAGGAGGGTTGAGAAACCAGGCCTTGAGTCATTGCTTACGCAAGATTTACGCTCCCAACCTACCGGGGTGTCGAAGGATTGATGTTTCTGCCTCTTCTTCCCTTTCTTTCCCGTCAGGAAACAGGAAGAGCGGGTGCAACAAGTGCGTAAAAAACTGGAGGAAGCCCTGATGGCCGACATTTTGTCGCGGGCGGCCGACACGACGAAAGATCTCGAGGTGGAGATGGATAATGGGGATGAAGCATAAAAAAAGGAAATCAGGTCGGGCAGCTCCAGCCTTTCCTCCCTCGACCCCACGACGTCACCCTCGAGCTCTCCCGCTTCCCACCCGCGCTTTTCCTACCGACCAAGGAATTCATTCCCATTTTTTATTATTTTTTCCTCATTCCGGAGTTGCTACCCATAAGGGGAAAAGAATTGATCTAGTTCCCATTCCCCAGCTGCCTTTTCTCCAGGTGACTCGCAGGCTGGAAGTTTCCTGCTGAATGGTCAAGCTGCTGCTCAACCAGAACCCTGATTCCAGGGTGTTTTGACCCCTTATGATTGGAAACCAAAATGAATATTATTATTTATTCATAAATACATTTAGCACCTATTTATAATGGACCCCCCAGCCCCTAAATCCTCGTGCTTCTAATGCAAGGTCATTTTTCCTGTAGCTCCGTGAAGGATCTGAAAGGAAAATTGACTTTGACGTTGCGGCCGGGAGGGATTTGCTGGGGGTGTTTTATTGGCCACTTAACAGGCTGCTCATCTGGATATTTCCAAGGCTGCTGGAATCTTTTAATTACTTCAAGGCGCAACTCTTTGCTATTAAAACTCCTAATCCCTCACTTTTTCTCCTATAAAAGGCTAATGATGGGTAATTTTACAGGGAGCTAATTATAGACTGGAACGAGAGTTTTGGACTTAATGTAAAAATAGCTTGAAAGATGCACAGTGTTTGGGGGTTTGCTGCCTTTAGTTCCTTTTCCTCTTCTCTTTATTTCCTTCCCCCCCTCCTTTATTT
>VWZK01021398.1:0-78456 GCA_013396935.1 Baryphthengus martii
GCTCTCTTGTAAGCTCCCTTCAGATACTGCGAGGCCACAAGAAGGTCTTACCAAAGCCTTCTCATTTCCAGACTGAGCAGACCCAACTCTCTCAGCCTGTCCTCACAGGAGAGGTGCTCCAGCCCTCTGATCATCTTTGTGGCCCTCCTCTGGACCCACTCCAGCAGGTCCATGTCCTTCTTGTGCTGAGGACTCTGGATCTGGACACAGTACTCCAGGTGCGGTCTCACAAGAACAGAGTATATGAGGAGAATCACCTCCCTTGACCTGCTACCTACACTTCTTGTGATGCAGCCCAAGATATGGTTGGTGCTTTCTGGGCTGCTCTGGCACATTGTTGGCTCATGTTGTGTTCATGTGAGAAAAGTCAACACTTCAGTGTTTCAATGGCTTTAATATTTAATATGCTCAAGCAAATAACCACTCTAGGAGTACTAGACTCCCGTATAAAAAACTGTCAATGGCAGGCAAGGTGGGCTTGCCCACAAAATTTCAGGTGAGCTGCAAAAGATAAACCAGGAACATGACACTGCCTTTGTCCACACACAAGACAAAAAGCCAGAGTCATTCTCCAGTGCTTGGAAAAGGTTCAAGAATCACAGAAACATCGAATGTAGGGGTCGGAAGGGACCTCTGGAGATCATCTTGTCCAACTCCCCTGCTCCAGCAGGGTCACCCAAAGCAGGCTGCTCAGGATCGCGTCCAGGCAGATTTGGAACCTCTGCAGAGAAGGAGACTCTGCAACCTCTCTGGGCAGCCTGGGCCAGGCTCTGGCACACTCACAACAAAGAAATTTTTCCTCCTGTTCAGATGGAACCTCCTGGGTTCCGGTTTGTTCCCGTTGCCCTTTGTCCTGTTGCTGGGCACCACTGAGATCAGTCTGAGTGTTTTTTCAACACTCGTCCTTTAGATATTGATCAGCACGGATAAGCATTGATTGTATTACAAGCATATCTATTATAAACAATTTTCTGTAAGGAAGGATGAGAGCTCTGCTGATGATGGCCTTTATGTTGTGAAACACACAGATAAAATTCATTTGTATCCCAAATTGCACCCTTCAACTCTGACCGCTTGAGAGGATCAGAATTAGTCCCTGATGGCCTGGAAGAGAAGCCCAAAATATGTCCCCCATAAGGTCCAGAACTGATGTCAGAGGCACTGCCCCATGGACCGTGCACAGAGGCAGATGTAAGACCTCTTGAAAGACTGAAATCACTGTGCATGAAGCAGTATCTTCAAATGCACTTAATCAGATCCATAAGTTATGTAAACAGAAAAAAATCCCGTCGGTGGGGTCGACTGAGTCCTCTCTGTTGAGAATCCATTCTGGAGGTCTCAGACAATAGATGGAAGAAATTGAATAAGTAACACTGACACTGTGACATCTCAAGTAAAATATTTTAAGCCTTTTTAGCCCACGCTGGATTCTTTCCAGCAGAGAAGCAGCAGTGACTGCAATGAATGACACATGATGTAGCAATGGAAGCTGAAAGCCAATTTCTGCTTCTTTGGAATGTGTTTTTGTGCACACGTCCTGGGTTAGAGCATTTCTTCAGTCTAATGTGTTTTTTGACAGCAGTGTCTCCATGGAGCTCAACAGTTTTCTTCCTGTAAGTTAAATACACTGAAGAATTTTATTTAACTACAAGCAGCCCATATGAAAAAAAATAAATAAAAGTCCGTATGTTGCCTTAAACAGTCAAAGACTGAACCCTCAAAAGCAGAAGGAGGCTTAAGAGTAAGATGCATTGCAAATACAGAACAACTTCACTAAGCCAAATACATTGAGATTCTTCCTATTGAGGTCAATAAAATGTCACAGTCACATGAGACTTGTGCAGACAAGAACATGACTTTCAGCTGCACTTCCAGGATTATTTTTTTCTGAACAAAAATAATTTTGACATATTGCTTAACAAAGGGAGCAAGTGTTTGTACAAGCAAGTATGAAACGGGGACATTTTAGCAGTAGCTGATGGCATCAGAAGCAGTAATATGTGAGCATCCAGCCAATCAAGACGCTGGGGTAGGGAATTCCAGGCAAACGGAATAATGAGGATCCACTGGGAGCAAACACAAAGCTGTCAATAGACTTGGAATAAAGCCCTACCTGCCTACACTTCCAAGGCTTGGAAAGAACTCCGATAAATGTGTCTCAAATTAAACTAATCATGATAGACATCTTTAACAGTGGGAGAATTAGGACGTGCTCTGTGTCCATGTACGTCCTGCTCTGCACAGGCTCAGCTCGCATGGAACACGATGGAAAGAAATTAGCACTTCTAGGACATGATTTGTCTCACTGATTTCAGATGGCTCCAAGTGATGGAACTAGACTAGAACACATCTGCTCAGATCTAATGTCCCCTCTTTAGGCCACTAGTTGCTTTTATTCAGTCTCTGTTGCTTAGAACTAGACCCTACTGTTCTTAAGAGTTTCCCCCATACATAGGCATGGATTTACAGTCTCAATATCCTGAAGGTGGAGAAGATGGAGAGTTTTGGTCAGAAGTAGTGTTGTAGGAACATTTCCAGGTATAATGAGCTGACATTTCAGTCTTTCACATCACTAATTGCCTGCGGATTTAATAACAGAACAAAAGAAAGAACCTGAAACTACAGTGAATTCTTTGGTTCTCGATCTACTGCATCCACTCTCACATTCTGCACTTCTTCAGAAGCCATGGGTTCAAACATAGTTGACAGCTCAACAGCAAAAGAGGATCAAGCTCTTTGCCTTTTACATGAGATACAAGTGGTTCTGCAGTGACAGATCAGGCACTAACACTGTGAGTGCAGCGATGGATTCACCTGAAGTCAAAAAGTCTTTAGAATAAGTCAGAGAACATGGACTTGCCCTTGTTATGACAAGAACATAAGAGTGGTTGTACTGGGTGAGAACAACAGCAGTTCTAACCTGGTAGCCTATCCCTGGTAGAGATCAATAGCACATGTTTAGAGAGGAGTGTAAAATCAGTCCAACCCGCATTGACACTACCCAGAAATATCGTTTCTTTCAGTAACTTGTGTCTGAAGGAACTCCTGAGCCAAAGGTGGTATTTTGGTGCTTAGTAAAACTCTGTATATTTGTCTTCTACAACTTTACAAAGCTGCATTTTGAATCCATGTGAACTTTTAGCATTCACATCTTTTAGCAAGGAGCTCCACAGCGTAATGGTATTTTATACAAAGAACCACATCACTTCATTTTTTTTTACTGTCTGCTATTTGTTGGCTCCAACTGATGTCTGTCATATCTCTCTATCAAACCAAACAAGCTCCAGCTCTGATTTCCTCACAGACCGAGGCATGGCAAAAATAAATGAAAAAAAAAAGGTATTCAGCACCTCTTCTGGTGGTTAGAAGTGCTGCTGGAGAAAACAAACGCCAAACAAGGGCATCACGTACAACCAAGGATGAAAGAACTGATTCATCTTCCCATCCCTGGAAGGGACCTGCTATTCCCTCCGTATAGAAAATAGAAACATTAGAGGCAGAAGCGGTTTCCAAACAGGTTGCTAGGTCAGGCTTGGAGGGCAGCCCAAGCTCCAGTCGACGATTCTGGTGTGTTCCCCGGAGCCCTTGCACAATCCACCAGCGCCTGATGCTCTGACTTAACAGCTGCGCAAATGCCTGTTTGTTTTCTCCACTTTTTATGAAGGCCTTCAGAAGATGAGAAAGGAAAAAAACAAAACCAAAAAACCCAACAAAACCAAAACAAACCATTTGTTTACTATTATTATTACGGAAATTTATTATTACTACTGAAAATAAAGCCAGGGAATGCCGATTAGCACACTGCTGTGAGGCAGGTTGGCCGGATGCTTTATGAAGGTGTCCGGGTGATTATGATGAACAGGGAGATGACATTCTCTTGCCAAAAAAATGATTTTATGCTTGTTTACATCAAATGTTTGGAAAGACAGAAGAGAGCTCAAGATAACTCGGTGTTTTTTACCTTTATCAGTCGCTTTCATCAAGACAAATTGACCGTGTCTCAGATTAGAAGAAATAAACTGGTAATAAGGCTGAGAGTTGCTCCCCTCTAGGCTGTTGATTCAAATCTGTCAGCGATCAAAGGGACCAGAAGCTATTACCATGTGATGGCTGCTCAGTGTGTGAAATGAGTTCCTCCAGTTCTCAACTGGGAAGCCCCCATCCCTCAGAAAACCAGAAAAACTACTGGCTGTGAACAGCGAATTCACTGGCTGCCTCTCTAGCTGAAGTTTTTAAGCCATGCAACAATCAGTGCAGATCTCACAGATTTGCTGTACACATAAAGCTGAGGTTCCTGTGCTGAAAGTAGGGTATTGGCTTCCTTGCTTTCTTCCTTTCTTCAGTAAATTTCGGACAGAGAGCAACAGAGATCTTCAAATTTCATAGAAAACTCTCCCTTTCTCTTCAAACTCCTTAAATTTTCTTCAGGCTTATGTTCACTGCATGGTTAAGATTTGTAATATTGGATGTTTTCTCTCCAAATGTGGGGTTGAGAAGATGGATTGGGAAGTACTGGAAGTATTAGAACAACCTGTACCTGTGCCTGTTGCTTTGATCAAAATAAAGGGTTGGTGTTTTTTTTGTAATCTAGAATCTCACCTGCTATCAGTCACTGACAATTAATTCCTGGGCGTACAGAGGAACACACACACAGATACACAGAGCAAGTGTAATCCCCATAAGGTAAAATAAAGACCCAGTGTGATACATACCAGCCTCTGCAAAAACCTGGCCTGTCTTGGAACACGGCGGGCAACCTGCAAAGAGTTAAAGGAGTTAATGGAGCCCAATCAACTTACAGGAGACATGTCCCTTGTATAAATCCAGACACGGGTTTGTGTGACTGGTCACCCGTAGCCAGGTTCAAATGTTTCTCTGGTTAAAATTAAAACCTCAATCTCTTCTATATTAACAGACCCGGTGATCAAAGCTCAGTAGTGGAATGTGGCTCTCACAGGAGAAGGGGTACTGTGTGTTTTACAAATGCTGCTTGTCAAGGGAGCCTCTATATGAAGGCAGGAACCTCAGCCTTTAGCCCTAGCCCTGGGTGCTCTGTCTTGGCCCTGGAAGTAAATTGCTTTGTAGCTTCCTATGGAGTCACACAAAGGCTCTGTGTCACCATCTTTACCCCACTGCATGGTAGAATCACAGAATGTTTTCGGTTGGAAGGGACCTCGCCAGGTCATCTAGTCCAGCCCCCCTGCAGTGAGCAGGGATGTCTTCAACTAGAGCAGGTTGCTCAGAGCCCTGTTCAACTTGACCCGGAATGTTTCCAGGGATGAGGCATCGACCACCTCTCTGGGCAACCTGGGCCAATGTTTCACCACACTCAGCATAAAAAATTTCTTCCTTATATTTTGTCTAAATCTGCCCTCTCTTAGTTTAAAACCATCACCCCTTGTCCTGTTGCAACAGCCCTGGCTAAAAAATTTGTCCTCATTTTTCTTAAGTCTAAAGAGTACTGTCCCCAGTACTCTTTAAGTACTGAAAGGCCACAATAAGATCTCCCTGGAGTCTTCCCTTCTCCAGGTTGAACAACCCCAATTCTCTCAGTCCATCCTCATAGGAGAGGTGCTCCAGCCCTCTGGTCATTTTTGTGGTATAAGGCACATGATGAGAAGGGTTGCTAAGTGGTCCGTAATACTCAATAAATGCCATACAGGACACATCTACATCTTCAGGTAAATCAAAGCCAAAGCCCACTGCCCAGTTCAGGTGTGATTTTCATGTGTCCAAGTTAGCTGTCAGCATTCATTGTGGGTTACAGACACTGGGCAGGGAGAGGGCTGAGGGCACGAGAAGCCCTGTCACCTGAGACTGTCCTCACCAGACCGCAGTGTGGCTGCTTTGAGCCCGAGCAGCAACCAGGTTCACACCTACCACCCATGTGGAGGGTCTTTGCAAGTATAACCCCATCCTGCTGCATGTGTCGACCTGCTCCAGGGGAGGACTTGTATAAAGTAATGTTACGGTTTCAGTTTTCTTGATAGTACCTCAGCAGCAAATCTGTTTCCTCAAAACTCTCCACAGGGCCTGTGGATTTATTGAGCAGTGACAGAGAAGCACTAGTTATGCGCAAAAGGGAATAAAGATCACAGAATCACAGAATGATAGGGGGTGGAAGGGTCCCCCCCTTCCAGAGCAGGATCAAAGAATCTAGGACAGGTCACCCAGGAACACATCCAGATAGGTCTTGAAAGTCTCCAGAGAAGGAGACTCCACAACCTCTCCGGGGAGTTGGTTCCAGTGCTCTGTAACCCTTGCAGTAAAGAAGTTCTTCCCCATGTTGAGGTGGAACTCCCTGTGCTCCAGCTTGAATCCACTCCCCCGTGTCCTATCACAGGGCACAAGTGAAAAGAGGTTGTCACTTCCTTCTTGATGCCCAGCCCTCAGATATTTATACACATTATAAATGTCTATGAATGTGTATTATATAAAGATATTTAAACTCAGCCACAGATTTTGTTATGAAATGAAGGGCTTCACCTATGACAATGGAATCGCACTTACTGTGTCGCCCTTCACAATAACAACTCCTCTGACTCCTTCCCTGCACATGGTGCAAGTCTCAGCTTAGCAACATCTCCAAATCAAATCCCTCCCCAAAACACAGAGCACAAGTCTCTCACCAGTGAAGGAAGCCAAGCGACTTCTTAAAATGTCAGTGAAACTCCAGAGAGCAGAGAAATGCAATGATATTTTTTCACCTGATTTGCCCTTTCTGTTGATTTACACTGAAATAACAGCAGCCCTTCCAAAGAGACAATTTTGTGTCGGTTTATATCACGCATTGAAAAGCTCAGGAAAGCCCAATGGAGAAATTAAAGTCTCCTTCACTAGAATCTTTATTATTTCCTTCAGCATTATTTTAACCAACACCTTGGAAAATGAGAACCAAGGGAAAACAGCTCCCTTGGGAAATCTGGAAAGGAGAGGAATTCTCTGCAGTTTAAATTTTGGAAGAAACTTTCTGTCTGGGTCTGTTACCTCAGGTAAGCAAAGCACCTCAGGAGCTTGCTGTGAGAGGCTACAGAGCCTCTGTCACTGTAGGTTCTTCAGGATAAGCCAGACAAATGTCTGTGAAGTTGGTCCTGCTTGGAGCAGAGGCAAGGATGGAGAGATCAGTGCTCCTCAGTACTTTTTTTTTTACTAAAGGATTACCTTTTGGAACAAATCCACCTGTCATCCTGTATGGAATGGTCTCAATGGTTTTTACTGACTAATTAGTGAAACTGGAAATGTGGTTACTGGTTTTATCTTTCCCATCACGCACTCATTTTGTTTGATTGCTTATTTGTATAAGAAGGCTTTGCATGGCTTGGCTCCTTCAACAACTGCCTTCTAAAGACTTGAGGATATCCAGTAGGTATTGGTGAGTAGCTAAGGATCACTAGATAATAGTATTCTGTTTGCTAGGACTTCATGACCACTGCCAAAGCACTGCTGCGGAGTTTATGGTACTCATCAGTCCACCAAACTGTTTTGGATCAACCAGCTTCACTACCATCATCAAATGGAACAGTTTCCAAGTTGCCATCAACGTTTAGCTTTAAAGCCTTCCAAAGGACTCATTAAAGCCCAGTCATTTCTGATAGCCACCCCATAGCTGTTGCCATCTGCTATCTTTGCATGATATACAGAGACTAAGTTGAGCAGTAGCAACCCAACTACCTGTGAAGGGCTGTCCAGAAGAACTACCTCTAGTGCAACAGTAAGAACCAGCAATCTTGTCAACTGCCTTAGCAGAGCAGTTGATGATTGGGTAAGTCAACAAGCAATCCACCCTTACTGCAAATACCACAATCCTGCAAAGACCAGTGTCTGTTCTTGACTTTCTGTAGGAAGATCCTCCCAGGATGTTCCAGTTCAATACAGCCCTGTACAATCTCCTGAGTCTTGTTAGAGGTTTGTTTCTAGTGTAGTATCTTGATCTAGGGAAGCACCTGCCTGTGCTCAACCTGATCTTCTAGATCTGGCCATCTCCAGGGACTAGTTCAGCACCTCTATTTATCCATTACTGCTTTTCTGTTGGAAGCTACTGCTGCCACTGCTCTGCCAGCACCACAGCTCCTGTGAAAACACCCCCTAATCAGCCTCAAGCAAGATCAGCCAGATCATTTCAACACTTCAAGCCAGTTGCTTCAACTTCATAACTGATTTTCCCCCTAAAGCAGATGAGTGTTCCCAGATACCACTCCACTGGCAGGAGGGTGGTGGAGATACTCTCTGCCACTTGGACAGGTGGGTCTGCAAGACAGTGTAGGTTTGTGTCTGAATTCCCCAACAAAGAATATGTGTTCACAGTAATCAGGATCGACAACAAAGTTGCTGAGATTCATACAGTGGAGAGACGTGGGCGCTTCTGGAGGGAGCTTCTTCCCATTCTAGGGGAGGAGCAACTAAATGTCCAACTCTGACACAGGTACAGACACATAAAATGAGTATCACTCTTCCTGCTTACTGTATGGCAGAAGATGCCAAATAAAAGCATTCACTGACATTTTAGACATGCTAGGGTATCCCACCTGGTCTACAGCAAGGCACAGGTCTCCCACAGGTCCTGTTTCTTATCTGCCAGTGCCTCAGACACTGCAGAGCCTCTCAGATCTGATCAAATTTAAATGAACGATTGATGCCCTAGGTGACCCAAAGTCACATCTGGTATCTGGTGTGGACCTGGAGGACGTCAGCACAGATCTGAAGCTCAGCTTTTTAAATCACAGCTTCCCAAACCACCACCCCAACTCTCTTGCTAACTTGCAAAAAGTTCATTGCTCTTTCAGCCCCATTTCCCCAGAAAATCTAAGCCACACAGTTACACAACTGTAACTGAGGGCCACATGGTGGCCCTCACTTGCAGAATATATATATTTTTTCTCTCCTGATCAAGAAGCATTTCACAAGCTGAAATTCATGTGGTTCATTTCATCCAGTACAAGTTAAAAATCAAGTACAGTCATACTGAGACCATAGGCAGAAAGATCTTCCCTCTGAGCCTGAAATACTCTGAATTACTCAGACTGGCGTGTGGCCAGGACGCTGCGTTAACTCCCTTGTCCCTGCGAAACGCTTCGTTAGCACAGCTCTGGCAATGCCCGCTTTGAACCCATCTCCTGCAGGTAGCACCCATCACGGGATGTTTCTGGTGCTCTCCTGGCTTAGCACCTCCAACAACTGCCTTTGCTCCTTAGGATCAGCCTCCTACGGAGCTGAGCTGCTGCCGCAGCCACGGCCAGGCTGTGGGGACAGGTGCAATAAATGTGATTTTAGCAGACGTGCCCTGCACGTCCGTACTGATGGTTAAGAAGGTTTAGACGCTCCCGGACGATGACCACCTTAAAACCTACTTGCTCCATGATGCTGTAGTCTGCCAACAGCTCCTCTTCCAGGTACCTCGCCATCAGCTCCGAGTCTGGCTGCCCTGCTGAGGTGGAGAAGCTCCAGCAGAGCCACAGCCAAAGGATCATGGTGGATGGGGAGCTCCAGCCGGGGCTCCTGCCCCGCAGGTGAGGGCAAAGTCCCGCTGCCTGCGGCCGCTGCCTGAGCTGCCGGACGGGCTGCGAGGAGGCTGCCAGGAGACAAAACGACCCACCCTCTTCTCCTCCTTCCCAGCTTGGGACCAGCCCCTTTTCCACTCAGGGCGGCTTCCCGCGCTGCCCGGGGCTGCGGGGAGTCTTTGTAGGGTTTCCGTCCCGCAGCTGTTCCCCTCACTCGGGGGTCCCGTGGACTGCCATGTCCTTGCCACCATCCTCAGCCCCAGTCTCACCACATGCCGCAGAGATGGGTGGTGCTGGGGATCCCTGAGGCGCTGCTGCCTGTCATTTTGACACGAGCAGCGCCCCAGCCCCATGGTGGCCCTCGGCAGAGGGGAAGGCTGGGAAGATGTTTCCCCTACCTTTCAGGGCATTAAGGCAGGGACTAAGATGGCTGCCGTCACCCAGCGCCTGAGGGGCTGGTGCCCAGTGCCAGAGGGAGCTGGAAGGACTCGTTGAGCTGCTGGAGTGTCTTCTCATGGGGTCAGCTACGGCAATGGGCAGGCTTGTAGGGCTCACATCTCTGTCCATAGTAAAAAGCAGCTTCCCAAAAAGCAGCTTAGGGAGCACAATTCAGGGACGCGCTTCAAGGCTGGGGCTTTACCCAAGAGGGGTAAAACCCTTTGATTTCACCCTCTCTGAAGGGATAGCTTCTCCCACACCCCAGTCTGGAGAGTCCTGGTTTGTTTGTGAAAACTGCCCTGGGGCCCACCATCCCAGAGCAGGGCAGGGCTCTCTCCACACCCTCACCTTGGCACTTCGCCGAGCAGCCAGGTGCCTCCCCACCGGCGAAGATGGACAAGACCCATACTTTCACCCTGCTCTCTTATCATCTGGACTCTGTTTCTCAACAGGGCAAAGCTGGGGTGAGCCTCCTGCTCTAGCCCCCATTTCGCAGAGGCAGAGCCCTCTCCTCCCCAGCCAGCCCCAGGGCGAAGGTGGACACTGGGGCATTCCACCAGACATGGCTGTGCCAGCTGGCACAGACTGGGCACAACTCATCCCCAGGCATTCAGGAACTTGTATCTGCAGTACTCACCTAGCCTCAAATCAGATACATTTACTACTTCCTTTTTCTATGCCAACAGTAACTTCTTAAATCCAGTCAACCCAAATTTCCTCTTTTTTTTTTGTGTGTGTGTGTGTTGTTTTTTTGTTTTTTTTTCCTTGCGAGTGCTAGGTCTGCACAAACCTGTCAGGATTCAAACCACTTTATTTTATTTTTACTTTCTAGCTCTAGGTCATCAGGGACTGAAACTGTTTTACTTCATCTCCAGTCCATGGCAGTGACAGTCCAGTGAATGGCTTAATGTCTTTCTAGCTTTGCTGGGATGTTTAAACACGCCCTTGGGCCTTGGGAATTTCTCCTTCTGGGCAGACACATCCGCACTCACCTGAAAGCTTGTGTCCCCTAAGAGCATTTGTCCTGTGAACATTATGTCCTTCAAATCTGCCATGTGTAATGGAGGAGCAGCAAGGGGCTTGCTCCCCAAACAGAAGGGATGAGGGGAACTGGAGCTGGAGCAATGGGAAGGGATGGCAAGGTCAGCACCTTTGGAACTAACCTTAAGCAAATCAACATCTCGAACTGAGGCTGAGACCACACCGTATTCACACACAGACCCCTTCTGGCAGTGACAGCAGGAAGAAAGGAATCAAAAGCCTGATCATCCCCCCTCCCACTGGGACTGGTGCACAACTGGAAGGTACAAAGGCCTCTGGAGTGGTCACATCCTCAATGGGAGTTGCAGAGCCGGACAGCACCACAGGGAATGACAAAGGGTTTATGTGGCTGGAGAAGAGAAGATGGTGGTAGAAAGCTAGAGGAAGGCTGGAGCAGGATGCTTCAGGCCCCCAGAGATATCCCAGATGGTTACTGAACTGATCTGGCCCCAGCCAGAAGATAGTCAAGGCATTGTCTTCAGCTCCTCAGCATTTCAAAGGGAGATAGAAGAGGGCTCAACACTCCAGCTGGGAATCCAGAAAGACTTCAAAGCAACCGTTCAGGCTGAGACCTGGTTTAAGGACACACAAAAAATGATTTGAAGAATTTTTCATCTGAGTCATCTGTTTCAGCTCCTGCATGTCATGTCTAGCTCAGACACAGAAGTGCATGAGAAGTGGGGCTGCAACCTCCTGTGCCCTCACTGATGACTTTAGGGTGGGCTGCTCCTCCACCTGCTCTGTCCATATTTCACTAACCAGGGCACACAGATGAATGAAAGTCTTGCAGCATGGACTTAGACATGTTGGAAACTAGTATTTAAAGCAATACCTATAGGATGATTTTCCTACTGCTTTGGAAAACCTTCCCAAAGTGATTAGGAGCCACCAGTTCTGCTCACACTCTCTTCAGCAAGGGCACATAAGGGCACGGCACGTAGCTAAATAAGACCAAGGTGTGTTTTAACATGGCTCAGATGCAGTTAGGTTTGGTGAGTGAACATTAAGCCCCAGGCCCTGATCGCTCACATTATCCCCTCTTCCCCCTCCTGAGAATAAGGTCTTCTGATTTTGGGGGGAACATGGTATCCAGGGATCTTGTTGGAGACCAAGATAAGCAATTACTCAGGTATGTTCACATAAGACATGTTTGATACTGACTTTTGCCAACTCAGCAAGATGAGCAGCTGTTCTTGGGGTGGGAGCTCAGCAAATTAAATTTCCTGGCATGCCTGAGGCCAGCATGAGCAGAGACATTGGGGAGAGGCACAGTCTAACAGCTGAGCTTCCACACGCATTTCGCCCGGAACGGGTCATGTTATATTAAGGAATCTCTCTGTGTTGACACACAAACACATGTACGTTGGTGATTCTCTGCCATCACACATCTGCATCCCCCTGTTTTCCCATCCAAGGCTCGTGGGTAGGACTAACCTTCCTCATTTTCACCACGCCAGTTAAATAAAGCCTGTAGGGAGTCTTGAAGTTAAAGAAAATGTTGGCACCTTGTAGCTCAAGAGCAGGGGTTTTCCAGACTCCAGACTGAAGCTGAAGGAACAAGATCAGAGCTGCATTTTGTCATAACATCGGTGCCATGGCTGAATGGATTAATAAATTAAAGGTTTTCAGTTCTCTTTTCTTCTAGGTAGAAGAACAGGACACCAGATACCCCCCTCATGCAGAGGCACCCCCATTAAATGCCCAACTAGAAGTGTCTGAACCAGGAACTAAATTTACCCAAAGCACTAACAAATTGTAGAATTTAGCAGCATTCAAAGCCAGCAATTTGATCAAGAAGTTGGGAAGAGTTCTGAAGAGTTACACAGGCACAGACACAGATAAATATCCAGATGTAAAATTAATACGATATAGTTCAGGAAATTATAGTAAATATTTTCTTTCAGGTCTTAATCTCATCAATCTCTGAAAGATCTGGAAGAGACCTGATGATCTCCCACTCTTTGGGAGGTGCCTGTCTTCCTGAAAGGTCTTTTTTTGGGTCGCTGTTGCCATTAGCAATGAGCACCATGGCCCAGCAGAGCATTCTAGAATTTCAAAATCTGATATTGTTCTGACGAAACAGGCCCAAAGACTCTGCCAAAGGGCCTTGGTGCCGAGGATGTATGATTGTGTCTTAATCTATTTTTAGATAAGAAATTCAATATGGGAAGGAGAAACTGTCTATCTCGTAAGACATGGAAATTGTGAGAATTTCTCTCCAGGTGCAAGACAAGTTTAACACAATTATTAATTATCAATTATTATTTATTCCAAGGGACAGACTCTGCCCAGCAGTAAGTCCAAGCAGGTGTGAAAACTTCCTTCCAGAGGAATCCCAGCCAGGAGAGGACAACTCCTGAAACAGCCCAACATACCACAAAACATACAACTGAGAGTCTGTCCTCATGAAATTCTGCAGAAGTTCATCCAACCTGATACCAAATGGTAGGACTCTCAGCGTTCTCAGCACTTGTTCCTGCTGTATATTTTCTGTACCTTCTTCATGAGCAATTTCAGCTTTTTTGGACTATTTTGGACAGTATATTTGAGCAGTTCATGCCATCTAGTGGTCACACAGGTTTCCCGACCTTGTATTTTTTTAACCACAAAAAAAATTAAGCCACATTTGGTGGTTATGAAAAGACAGAAATAAGCATTGGAAA
This sequence comes from Baryphthengus martii, assembly GCA_013396935.1. NCBI lineage: Eukaryota > Metazoa > Chordata > Aves > Coraciiformes > Momotidae > Baryphthengus > Baryphthengus martii. Next base: position 13,640 of record VWZK01021398.1, read on the forward strand.
ATTAATGTTTAAATTAAATTATGTTCTAAAGGCACTTTTTCATCCCTTCAGAGCAGCAGTGACTAGCTTTCCAGTCTAGAACAGCTATCTTAAGCCTGAGGTTTCTGGTGAGAAAAGATGGATCACTCTGCACTAGGGGCACGTGAGTGAACAGAAATCATCTTAGACAGAAAATTCAAGCTATAGTAGATACCATCAACACAGCAAAGACTGGATGCCTCATGCTTGCTGCTCTTGCAGTCTTGGATATTCCCTGTCATAGCCATAGCTCCAACCACACTCATGGAGGTGTTCCTAAACTACCTTTAAGGTAGCTAATTTAAATATTGCTAGGGCTACAGCCACACAGCACTGAGCAAAATCCACCAAGGAGGCTGAGTAAACACTGAGTTCAAGGGATATGGTTAGATTATCAGGCCCTCAACTACATGATTTAAAGCAAATATGGATGTTTTATTATAGAATCATAGAATGGTTTGAGTTGAAATGGGACCTTTCTAGCTCATCTACTCCAACCCCTCTGCACTCAGCAGGGACATCTGCAACTAGAGCAGGTTGCTCAGAGCCCTCTCCAACCTCACCTGGAATGGTTCCAGGGATGGGATATCAATCTCCTCTCTGGGAAACCTGGGCCAGGGTCTCACTACCCTCACTGTAAAAAATTTCTTCCTAATAAAGCAAAGATATCCCCACAACTGGTGTCCCCCTCTGAGCTCTGTGACTGGATTGAGGTTGTTTAGCCTCAAGGAAAGGAGCCTCAGGGGAAACCTTCTCTAAAAGTACCTGAAAGGAAGTTGTAGTCAGGTGGAAGTCAGTCTCTTCCCCCATCAAGAAGCAATAGAACAAGAGGAAACATCTTCAAGTTGCACCAGAAGAGTTAGAGTATATTGGATATTAGGAAAAAATTTCTTCACTGAAAGGGTTGTTCAGCCCTGGAACAGGCTGTCCCGGGAAGTGGTGGAGTCCCCATCCCTGGAGGGATTTAAAACACACATAGATGTGGTGTTGAAGGACATGGTTTAGTGGTGGACTTGGCAGGTTTAGGTTTATGATTGGTCTTTTTCAATCAAAATGATTACATGATTACTGAAAAATGCTGCTCCCATCCTCCCCATTCTCTTCCTCTACCCTCCCCTCCTCTGTGCACATCACTTGCCCCCACCTCCATGGGAAGTTGCAACACAGAGGATGATCTGGGGTAGCACAGGGGAAGAAAAGATTGTCCGGGTCGTGCTGTTAGGGCCTGAGGGGTGGAGAACTTCTTATCAAGTGACCTCTTAATTCAGAAAGTGTCCCTTGAGGAGAATCAGTGTTGCAGCTCTACATCTGCACCAACCAGAGCTTAGGGAGAACACAATAATTAGGTGATGTGGGGAACCGCTGTGTGGATGGATCAATGCAAAAGCAAGATGCGTGTGCTCTGAAGTCTGTGGACTAGTTTGAGCACAGCCTACAGGCTCCTAAGCTTTCTAGCGAATCTGGAGCTATGTCCTTTCCAAGCTCATGATCCAGGATTGCCCAGAAGATTGTGGGAGAGAGCAAATCAGGACTAATTATTCAATGCTTCTTCCAGCATAACATCTGTAAAACACTGTATGGAGAGATCATCTGACAGGTTCAAAGTGGTCGAAAGGCCGTGGCTCATTCTGTATATAGTTAAGGTGTGGAACTTCTCTCAGGATGTTATGAATGCTATTTTTTTTATCCAACTTCTTCAGAGGAGACGACAGCCTTCTGGAAAATAAATTAACTAAGGACTGCTAAATAAATGGAAACCATCTCCTGCTCAGGATGTACCATAGCTATAAGTAGATGGAGACTAGGAGGACCTTTAGAAAATACCTTACGTGCTGAGTCCGGTTCTTAAGTTCTCTCCTAAGCACCTTTGGCAGCTCTAAGAAGGCAGTGATCTGAAAGGTCACTATTCTGCTTGTGTTCTTTGGGAACCTCTCGGTGTAGTTTCTGGTCTCAGCCTGAGCAACAATCTACTGAAAGGATGGAGGAAGGATGTGTAGCAGCAGATCGGTGCTGCAGAAATCTCTTACTGAAACATCGAAATGTAACATAACGTGGAGTGAGAAAATGTGATTAATAGATTATAGTTAATAGAATATAGTTACTGTTGTTAAGATAATATGATATATGATATTATATATGATCTGATACATGATATGATATATGATATGATATATGGGATGATATATGGGATTATATAGCATAACATAACATAACAGCATTACATATCATATCATATCATATCATATCATATATCACATCACATCATATATATCATATCGTATCATATCATATCATATCATATCATATCATATCATATCATATCATATATCATATATCCTATCACATCACATCATATAAAATGTTATATATAAATTAAACTTGTCTGCTTGGTCCATGGGGTCACATAATAATTTGGTCTTTTCCACTGAGGTTGTTCAGATGTCTGTGAGTTTCCTTTCTTCCTGGAGGAGTGGAAGGGATGCCCCAGCTTTTTTTACCGGAAAGCTGCTTCTTCCCTTCTTTCCCCATTTTTCTTTGCTATTTTACTTTATCCCATCTCTTGAAGTGCCCAAAGAGGCAGGGAGGCCAAACAGTTTCGTAAGCACCCAGAAGCTGTACGATATGAACCTGAAAACATCATCAAATACTTTCACGTGACTAACACTGAAAAACTAGAACTATCCTCCCACCAGCTATGATCCTTTCCCAGCCAGAGTGGAAAAAAAAGGTGTTTGTGTGGGTCAGGATCCAACCCAAAGTCCTCTAGATGGCTGGGTGAGAGGGCCCTTGGAGAAGTGCAATGTTTCTGTCTCCATCGCTCTGAGAACCCGTCTTCACCTCGTTTACTATAAACAAACAAGTTAGGAGTGAGTCCCTGCTTTGATCTTTTGAAGTTTCGGATACTCCAAGGTCTGTGCCTAGCAGGAAATTAGTCAAACATCATAGGAAACTACAAAAGCACGCGGTGAGCCTATCCAAGCCTGAGCTGTTATCGAGAGCAGAGGCGAGTGAAGACACTATTTGGATAACCCTTGCTCAGGCACCACAGCTCAGACTTGCGTTGCAAGGCAAATATTTACCTATGGCCTAAACAAAGTCAGCGTTTCAAAACTCTGTGCAAAATACTGCATAACCCTGAGCTGTTTCCTTGAACTTGTCTCAGGGAAGGAAAGATCTTGCGCCCAGTACCTATGCAGGCTCTTCTCAGGAGACAAGCAGGAAGAAAATGAAGCATCTGATCGGCTTCCTGATTTTGTTCCTTGTTTCTGGAGTAGGAAGCTTTGATCTTGTTATTGATGAAATCCCAGATGTGAGTATTTCAAGGCAGGTCTCTCTTTCTGAAGTCGCTACTGAAGTTGCAGCTGGCTTTGGTGGGAGCAGAACTGAGTCATTGCTTCGTAGCTCTGCATGTATCTCACGGATTCTCTTCTACTTTTAGCTGTGAATGGGATTGTTCTGATAATTTGCTTTCACTTCTCATTCATAGTGTTGCTTTTTTAATATTAAGTTGGGATAGTATGGGTATAATCCGAAGTTTCTTTTCAAGCAGGATTCATATTTTTACCTCAACTTTGTCTTTTCTAGTCTTTTAAACCTTTAAATATTCAAATGGGTCTCTATGTCCAGATCTTCAGTGTATTTTATATCTCATTCCCCTAGAATAAGCAGAAACAGAGCAACCTAGGTATCTTTGCAGAGGGGGTCTCCTGTATGGACCACCATCAACTTCAGCAAAGCGTCGTATGGACTCAGGTTTTTGTTAACAGGAATTGAAAGATGGAGTTAAGATCCTCTTGACTGCGCATTCCTCAGCAGAGGGATAATTTATAGAAGAGCTTGTAATTATTTAGGACAGTACAACGAAGAAAAGGAATATAGTTAAAGCTTTGACTCTGAAGTTGAGTCCAAATTTAAACCCACAGACTCAGGTGAACTTAGATTTTGGTGTCTACACCCATTTCCACATTGCCATATTGCAGCATTTCTGTGAAGCCATCAGGGATGGTGTGACATTTTCTTTTGCTTTCCAAGACTAATAAAAAGAATTAGTGCCTGAGGATATCCTTTTTTTTTCTTTCTTCCTTCTTACATCACTTTTCGTGAGACAGGGAGATTTTTATACTGAGTTTGCAATTCCCAGGAAAAACATTCCGGATCTGTGGTGCTTTCTAAGCATAGATAGTGCGTCAGTTCAAAATCAATGTACTTAAATGATTCAAGTTACACTTGTGCAAGTCTTTTTGTGTATGCTGTTGTGTAAGTGGGAGAGCAATTCATGTACTTCAACTTCTTTATTGCCATAAATTAAGCTTCTCACAAAATTTAATTAAGAGTGTTGCTGTGGTGTAAGAACCACGCTTCCAGCTGAATTGGTGCAGCTTTGCACTTTGGAAAGCCCTGATGTTCTTTTTTGCTGTCAATGGGACAAATGTCGTTCTTACGTATATTAGTATAAAATCAGAGATAATTTCTACTGTTTTGAGCAGAAATTCTCTGAGCTTGCAGCTTTAAGCACGATCAGTATCTGAAATACTGTAGCTACCATGGCTAGACCCATCCTGATGATAATCTGCCTCTTGCTCTTTACGGTCATTTCAGTGTGTTAAATATTACTCCTTGTTTCAGAAGGAAAGGTTGTAAAATTATGGCAAAGGTCATGATCTTCTAAGAGCATATAGAGCTAGTTGGCCACAGGGAGAGACTGAATGTGTGAAGATGCAACATTTTGATCCGAGATGGTTTGTGCCTCTGCTCCCTGTTTGTACCAAGGGGAGGTAAATTCCCTTTGGAGCTCTATTAGAGTGATAACGAATAACAAATCGAGTGCTAAATCAAACAGTAAGGCAGCAACACCTCATTCTTTCTTCCTCTTTCTCCTCTAGGAAGTGCAAAACCTGATTGACCTAGAAATCGATGGATTTCCTTCCAGCTCCAAGACGAGAAGCGGCCGGTACCAGGTACTGTAGTCAGCAATGCTTTCAAAAAAAGGGAAACAAGAAAGCCTGGGAGCTCTCTCCAGGTAGCTTGTTCCACCTCAAAGGTTGTGACTGTGCAAGCAGCTGGGACCAGCAGGTCCTTGCATGCATTGAGACCCTCATATCTCATCAGGTTAACAACTACTACTAACCTTCACAAAGTACCTAGCACAACAAGGCTTTGTTACGATTCTGTGCTCCTAAGAACTATAATACAGATGCTAAACAATGAAGATACTTGTCTGTTTAACTTCATGTGTGGGGAAAAAAACCCCATTGATACTGGTGAGGCTTTTCCAGGAGAAAATGGGAAAGGACTCCAAGCACTGGCAATGTAGTCTGAAAACTTTCAGTCCATTCATTCATATTTAGCTTGGGTCAAAAGAGTGCAGCACAGTGTCACATGGGTAATGAGCTGGTGGAGTCGGAGACTAGAGAAAAAAACCTGTTTCCAGCATGCTGGTGGGTTGCTGATTATTGTTATAGTCTGTTGGCTTCTGAAACAGAAACATTTAGAACGGATTTATAGGAATATTCTTGCATTATACCCAGTAGTAATTAGTGATAATAATCATGAAATCAGTTGTTTGAAGGTATTAAATTTTATTACACTGCATGAAAGGAATGAGAGAATCATAGAATCAATTTGATTGGAAAAGAAGTTTAAGATCATAGAGTCCAACTGCTAATCCAGCACTGCCAAGTCCACCACTTAACCTCAGCATCACATCTACACTGTGTCTTTTAAATACCTTCAGGGATGAGATGGGGACTCCATCACTTCCCTGGGCAGCCTTTTCCAAGGCTTGACGATCCTTTCAGTGAAGAAATTTTTCATAATATCCAACCTAAACCTCCCCTGGTGCAACTAAGAGGCTATTTCCTCTCATCCTATCACTTGTTACTTGGGAGAAAAGACCAGCCCTTCTGGCTCCAACCTCCTTTCAGGGAGTTGTCAAGAGTGAGAAGGTCTTTCCTGAGCCTCCTTTTCTCCAGGCTGAACAACCCCAGGTCCTTCAGCTGCTCCAGACCCTTGTGCTCTAGACCCTTCACAAGCTTCGTTGCCTTTCTCCAGACAGGCTCCAGCCCCTCAATGTCCTTGGGAGTGAGGGGCCCAAAACTGAACCCAGGATTCAAGGTGCAGGCTCACCAATGGTGAGTACAGGGGGGCAATCCCTGCCCTAGTCCTGCTGGCCATGCTATTGCTGGTACAAGCCAAGATGCTGTTGGCCTTCTTGGCCACCTGGTTACACACTGGCTCATATTCAGTTGGCCATCAAGCAACGCCCTCAGGTCCTTTTTCACCAGGTGGCTTTCCAGCTGCTCTGCCCCAGCCTGGAGCATTGCAGGGGGTTGTTGTGACCCAAGTGCAGGACCTGACACTTGACCTTGTTGAACCTCAGACATGAGTAGAGTGGACCTTCTCCTTCACCAAGCTCTGGTGCTGCCTTTTTTAAAGCTTGTTCAGTATAGTGAAAACAAAAAATCCCTCTTAAATAGAGTTGGATTTTGCAGCAGCTTTGAAGTTAAGCACAAACAAACATGATTCTTCTTTATCCTAAAGCTTTTTGAAAGGGGCTTCGCACAGAGTGGAAATGTAACTTCTTGATGCCTGAAGCCCCCATTACACTGCCAGAAAAATGGAAGATTTCAGCATAAAGATGAATCAAGCCAGCTCACATTTGCTGGACCAGTACTGAAATAATTTAATCATGATCTAAGTAGAAATCCTCTCTAGCTGCACTTCTTCAGGGCATCATTTCTTTCCAACCTCTCTCTATCACTGCCATATGTATTGTGTTGCCTCTGTTCCACAACTTTCCAGATACACAGTGACACAGACAGACTCATGCAGCAATTTGCAGCTCTACTGGTGATTTTATTATACCGGTTATTCCTTATATTCCCATATATTACATCCCATCCAACAAGACAACAGGACTCCCTGACTCAGTAAATCCTACCGATGAGCTCTAAACAGAAAGAATCATTTCCTAGGTCCAGATGAGTATGTCCTTCTGAGTAATTCCAAAAACACCATGTCTCAGGAATGTGAATGGTCCCTGTGACCACAGAAACAGGGTGCCCCTTGGGCTGGAATGCAGGTAACCTTGGGAACCTCTATCTGATGGTGCACTCCTGTTATCTCTGGTTTAGAGATAGATTATGGAGCTTGTGTCTGGACTGTGAGGTGGGATGTTCTGTAGCGTGTCTCCTGGTTTTGGTCATGATTTCTGACTGTCCAGAGCCAGATGAGATCACAGTTATTTCCTTACTGCTCTGCTTGACTGGTTTCCCCTCCATGAGAGCCAGCACAAGAAAGAAATATGGAAGGAGAGAGAGTGTGGAATCATCTGATTGGAAAGCCTCCCATATCCCAGGCTATAAACACAACCAGGGAGACCAGGATCCATCTGCAACACTGTGAAGACAAACTCTGCCAAGCCTTAGGTTTGAAATCGCTCTCCTTGCACCTCACAGTAAGGGTCATGATCCTCAATAGGAGTCTGAAGAGGCTTCAGTGAAATTGCAGTATGGTGAAAACTGCTTAGGAAATGACTCATGTGGAAACAAGTGAATCTGTGGGAAAGCAGCACCTGAAAGAACTGGGAGAACTTGCCAGGTAGATCTCAACTCCTTTCTAGTTTCTCATGCTGGATACCTGCTTTTCAATCTTCGCAATTCATACCCCAGCAGAAAAGTAAATTCCTTCAAATGCAGTATAACATCTGTGAACCTGCTTTCCTTATTTTATTAAGGAGCCTGTGGACTTCAACATGAAAGCAATGATAAACTGGACATCCCATAGGTGACACAAAAATTGCAATCTCTTATATTGCCTTCCCTCTCATAACACCTTCCTCCTTTGGATACCGTGGCTTCTTCCTCCACAGACAGAGTCAGGACCAGCAGCCCTGGGTAAAAGTTACCTTGAAACATCTTCTTGATGGTAGAGCCTTTCTGTGCAGTGGTTTGAACAAAAGTCATTATGGAGGGCTAAATATCCGTAAGACTGCACAGATGTTAGAAGACAGGTCTCAATACCTGTAGATAGAGCCCAACAACTATAAAGACCAAATCCTCTAAACAGTTTCTGAGGCACTTGTCTCTGCCCTAATTAACAATTTGTCGCACATTAGCTACTGCACAAGATAGTGTTTCTATGCAGAGCACTCATCAGCAGATCTGGGTGATGTTTAAAATCCAGGATCAACCAGGAATCCCTGTGACAGAAAGAACACGAGTCTCATGTGCCACAGAAGTCCCTACAAAGCCCATGTTCTCAGTAACCACCCCAGTGCTGAAGCCTGAAGTATAGTTATCTACAGCTGTCTTGGAGTGATTTTTGTCTTGGAGTTTATCCTATGTCGTCAGCCCATGCCCAGAAGAATGAATTTTACGCCTTCCTATGCCTTTAAAAACTGAGTCTGAGAAGGGAGAGGAGAAGTTCTGGTTTTTAAGGGCTCATATGATTCTGAATCACTCACTGCATCCTCATCNCTGTGCTCCTGACCTGCTACAGTGGCTGCCCTCTGTACCCCTTGAGATCCTAAGGGGATGGTTGGCCCACCCCATGTCTGATATCTAACAGCAGTGGGAGCTACTACATGTGCAAGTGATAAGCTCACCTCTCCATCAGCACCTCCCCCTTCTCCTCAACAAGAAGGAAACTTGGGCATCTTAAAAGCTTCAAGCACCATTCATAAAGTGAGCCGGGATCCCTAGGCTCTTCTGGGAACTAGGAAAGTACCACAGTGGACCAAATCCATCCTGTGCTAAGGTCCCGATCTTCATCTTTTCAAAATTAAATTAGTTTCAGTTGAGGTTGGTTTAGTCTCAACTAGCATTCGTGCTGGTGATGTTTCCTATTCCAAGGGTATGTGTGGGGACAGCGAACATTTTTCATGGGCTGGTTCTTCACCAGATGTGAAGGGTCCAGTTCACTGTACAGTGATGTTTGTGGGGTGTGTGGCATAGAGGCCTAACTGAGCAAGGATCAGCCCATCAGGCTTTGCAGAGGGTCTCTAGAGAACCATAAACCTGGAATCCCAATCTGAACATCTCAGGTGGAGTCTGTGTAACTAGTACATAAATACCCACATTTGTTTTCGGACAGGTGGAAATCCTGCAAGTATCTCTATCTGGCTTTAAAGGATCCTTAAAATCATCTCATTAAAATGATCTTGTTATGACCAGTATGATCTCTGATGCAGCTCAAGATTTTCCTAGTAAAAGTATATTAATTAGCTTCAAATAGTCTTAGTAACTGTAGAGCAAGTCTTACATGCACAATGTGGCTAATGCAATTTTCATGAGCATCTTCTGTGGATTTGGGTCCTCTTGAATCCAAATGCTACTGAAATCTGAGATGAGATTGGTATGTTTTGGTACATTTGTATAATTTAGCCATAAGTATTCTTCAATTTGAGGGTGATGAGACACTGGAACAGGTTGCCCAGGGAAGTTTTGGGTGACTTCTTCCTGTAAGTGTTTGAGGACGGGTTGGACGGGGCTTTGAGCAACCTGATCTAGTGGAAGGTGTCCCTGCCCATGGCAGGGGAGTTGAAATTAGATGATCTTAGATGTCCCTTCAAACCCAAACCATTCTATGATTCTGATTCTATGATCAGAACTAGTCTCCCTACGTTCCTGCTCATCATGGATGACTCAGTTCCGTTGCCCACATGTACGAGATTTACTGGATGTCAGAGACCACACAAGACCTACAGGACCCTCGTGACTTTCTGGAGCCCCAGCTGAAGGCCAGGATGGTACCTTTGGTCATCACCAGTGACACTGGGTACCCACTCCTCTAATCAGTACAGTCAGCATGGTTCAGGGCAAGACTCATTCAACCAAACGGGAGAATCTACTTTCAGATGAAAGGGGTCCTTCCGTTGACTGTGAAGAGCTGAGCTTGCCTAGTTGTGGTGATAAGACCAAAGGAGCTATTTGCATGAAACCATTGCATCTTCCCCTAGAACTAGGTGAGACAAGTCCCATCCCAGGATTATTTACACGAGTTCAAGTTTCAGGGAATTAAACAGAATGATTCAAATGGCCACAAGATGTCACCACCTCTTCATGGAAATTTCTAAGACTCAGAGAACTGCTATGATTGGAAAAGACCTGTAAGATCATCAAGTCCAAACATTATCTAACTCTACCAGTGCCACTACTACACCATATCCTCAAGCACCTCAGGGCAGAGGGAAACAAAAACAACCATTAACGAGCAGTTTCAGCTCTTCTAAGCAGAGCATACATAACTGACTTGCAGTATCAATTACACAACAGGGGGTTTTATACATATATATTGCATATAATACAATTGTGTACATACAAATTCTATCATGCAAATGAAAACCAAATGAGCTAAAGAGGTCTAGGTTTTGAGGGTTTTCCACTTTTCCTAGGAAAACAAAACGAAAAGTATTCTGTTAAAAGCTGAGGTTTCTGAGTGTGACTATTTGCCAGCGTGTTTTGCTTTCAGGAAGAATGTTTTTGTTCTGGAAGAGAATGTTTTCTACCAGAAATACAAGACCGAGGAAGAGAGATGTCCTTCTGGTTTTGATAGCCTGTGAGTCACAGCTGGAATGCCACATGCTCCAGCATCTTGTGCATAAATACATAAAATAGGACAAAAGGAACACGCACACCAAATCTGAGAACGCAAACCCGTCCTCATCATCTTGGAAAGCAGCTTTCAGATGTTACCACTCGCTAAACCCTGTCTCAAAACAGCCACAACCGGTGGTTTTATCTTTGCTGAAATGCATTCTCCATGTTTTTCTTTTCCAGCGCAGCACATCTGACTGGGGGTATGTTGGAGATCTGGTGAGTGTTTTTTCTTCCTCTGTAGAGAAGAATAGTGAACAAAGTGATTTTCTAGTTAACCATTTTTTTCAGAAATCAATCCTTTTGTTTGTTCAGCTCCTTGTTTTTACTGCTGGTTGGGTATTAACCTATTTTCTTTAAACAGAGCGCGGTTTGCACAATGCTGTTTATACGTCTGCTCTCGGAGGGAGAAGGGTATGGTAAATATGAAGAAATAAGCATGAAAAATGATTAGATAAAGACAATATCTTCATATATGAGTTTAATACTGTTCTCTCTCTACCATGGTTTAACCACTTACAAGACTAGGCTGGTAACTAGCGCTTCAGGTCTCCTCTATTTAGGACTTTTATTGAAAATGTACGATCTCTCCTCCTAATCATACCGTGCTTAGAATTATTGTGTACCCTTCTATGCTGGATTGCACCTATAGAGTCATTCTAAGGGCTAGTTGCATGGTCAAAAACAAGGAAAACATTCCAGCTTAGTAGATTCCCTTGTTCAGCTGAAATGTTGTAACAAACTCTATTCACATGAGTATCCAGACACAATGGCAAACTAAAATCTGGAGATGTCAACTTGAGTTCATGTCCTATCTATCTGCTGTATTGTAAGGAACAGCAGTGGAAAAAAAAAGCACTGAGATGATAAAAGGGGCCAATATTGCCCTCTAGGGCACATTTTCTAGCCATGACCTAGATTTATGGAGTGATTTTGTCAATTATAGGTGGAGGATGACGACAAGATAGGTCTTTACAGCTACAAAGTTCAATCCACTATAACGTCACGGTTGGCCAACACAATGATCCAAGCCAAAATGGTGAATAACGCAAAACGGCCCCAGCAGATAGTGTTTGATGTGCAAGTCCCCAAAGGAGCTTTTATTGACAACTTTACTATGTAAGTACTGGGCGAGTCCCAGCCTTGTGCTCTGGCAGGGGTCAGTGTGGTGGCAGAATGTGGTGGGAGGGAAGTATCTGTAAAAGCAAAGCACCTTTTATTATTTTCCAGGTTGGGTGTATTTTTAGCAGGTTTTCTCAAAGAAAAAAGGGTTCATATCACCGTACTGTCTGTCTGTCCATCTCTTTCTCTTCAGTAATTACTGGGCCGTTGGCCAACATCAACAAATTTGACAAAAGTCTCAAATAGAGGAAGCTCCTACCTGTCTTGTGCAAGTTGGCACCGGATCAAAAGACAGAGAGAGAGAGACCCATATTAAAGCCCTCACTGAACAGAAAGAAACTAGCTTGGTTCAATATCCATTCAGGGAGCCAGCAGCCAGCTTGCTGGCCAGGAGACGTCTCCTAATCCATGTTCCAAAACAGCCAAGACATCAGTAACTGCCCACCCTACCCAAAAAATGGGGAAAGTGTGAAGGAGGTAGGGGAGAGCAGATCCTCCTCAGAGGACGGTCATTCACCCAAGTTCTGGCTACTTGAAATGAAAAAGCAGGTAGGGAAAAAGATACGGATCTAGTGGAAACCAGACTTCATTACTTCAGGGTTAAACAAGAGCCGCCTTATTTCATTTCCCACCAGCTTAGATTTCACTGATGTTTTTCTAAAGTGAAGAAACAGTCGTCGATTGTGAAGTTGTTTCTTTTGCAAATTGACTGTGCTTCTCTCTCCTAGGGATATCAATGGTATAACATTTACCAGCCAAATTCGGGAAAAATCTGAAGCCAGAAAAATGTACTCACAAGCAAAAGCCAGAGGCAAAGCTGCTGGAATAGTAAGGTATAAAGATTTTTGGAATGTGTGTATGGAACTGAGCTTATTCATAGAAGAACTGAGGTGACTCCTCCCAGGAAGAGACAAATGAGAGAGGAACCCTAGGAAAGAGATGTTTACTTAGAGCAGCTCAGATTTTAATTGTCAAGGACTTAACTTGTATTTCTGCTTTTCCTGATACAGGCCACAGTTAGTATCAGACCCAGCAAATGAGTGAATCTAAACCAAAATGCAAAGAAATTCTTTCTCCTTGTATTTTCTCAAAATAACCCCACAGCTGACTTTTCAGGAGCAATGCCTTGGATATGGAAAACTTCAAAACCGAAGTGAATGTGCCCCCAGGGATGAGGATCCAGTTTGAACTTCACTACCATGAAATGATTCGAAGGAAACTGAGCTCCTATGAGCACATCATCTCTGTGAAGCCAGGTCGCTTGGCAAAGCACATGGAGGTAAAGTAGAGCTGGTGTGTGTAGGCAGCACCCCCATAGGTGAATCCTCCCTGAGAAAGCAACCAAGGTTCCTACAAGTCCCACAGGAGATCACTTCATCTACAGCTTTTTCCTTTCCTATGGGCTTGGTAGAAATAACCTTGAGGTCACTGTGTAGACCAGCATGAAACACTTCAAACTAGAAAACACGTAGCTCCATGACTGTGGAGTAAATGTGTCCTGCCTTCTTTTGTACTAATACAGTTGGGCACCTCCTGAATCGTGACCGACTCACGTCAGCTGCTTGAACAAACAAGCTTTGGCCTATAAATACCCTTGTGTAAAGTTGCCTTGAAGGAAAACAAACAGTATTTACTGTTTGTTTGGAACAGTGCTTTTCACAACAGTCCCAGCTTCATGAGATAGTGTCCTATGAAGGCAGATGTTCTCTGAATGACAGTCCCTCCACAAGTGTCTTCCAAAAGGTGATTTGTTTCTTGCAACCATCCAAAGATGTCCTCTGTCATCCATCAACAAACCCAGGATATAGGGCTGGCTGGACATTTCTATCCGGCCATTCTCGTGTTTCTGTTTCATAACTATGTTCTTCAGCTTCCCATGGCTTCAGCACAAGCTGTGTATGAATGTTTGCTGCTCACATTTCCTTGGTGCAGCCTATGATCTGCTTCAAAGTGTCCAAAGGCCTGATTCAGTCCTATTGAAAAGGCCACCATGTCCTGCCTCCTATCAGTCTTACTAACTATTCAGAAACAACCAGAAAAAGGCCTTACTTCAGGCTGACAGGATAAAGCCTGTATTTTCCGAATCACCTTGGCCATCCAAACAACAACAAAAATACTCTCTGTCCTGTCAGTAGCATGAGTAGAGAGGGAAAGAACTCATCACCGAGTGCTCCTCCTGACCTTCTAACCCAAAGCAGCACTGTGGCAGAGTCACTTCATGCTTCTTGGTATCATCCTTGTCTCCTATCCCACCACTTGCCCCAGCAAGTGAGAGAAAGAGAGGAAGAATGAGCATTTCCACCAAATTCTTTCTATTCTTTGGGCTTTTTTTTTTTTTTCTCCATTGTGATCTATTTTCAGCATTGCATGGATCCCCACCACAAATGAGACTAGCCCTGCTAGAGCATTCCCAAGAGCAACTCAGTCCCCAAGCTGTACTTTGTCTGTGGAGGGTTCTTAAGGTCCTGATACAACATTGGTACTGCTCCATATGAAGTGTCCTCCCTTCCTGCCTTTAGGTGGACGTCCGCATTATTGAGCCACAGGGAATTCGCTATGTGCATGTTCCCAATTCGCTCGGAGACCATTTTGATGGAATCGCCACCATCTCCAAGGGAGAGAAAAAGGTAAGAGTCACAGACTGGAAAGAGCATGAAAACTTCAGGTTTCACATTTGTTCCTGTATAGACATGGCACTTGATTGCATGCAAAAATAGGGCAAAACAAATTGATATCTTCATTATTGATACCTAAATGATACCTAAATTATTGATACCTAAATGCTTAAGTACTACAGTGACAGCAGCATAGAAACAGGGTGTAGTCTGCCCATCTTTGCACGAAGCTTTTAATTTGCAAGTCTGAAAGAGCAATGCACGGAGATTGCTGGATGTGAAAAAGGTGAGTGATGAGTATCTAGTGGAATAATCCTTCTGGACTAACTCCACAATCTCCATTTCCACTGAGAACACCTCCATAGGGACTTCTTTTAGGACTGCTTTTTTCCTTAATACTCTTCCTCTAGTTTTCTTCAGCACAGCTCTTGGCTGTGAGTCAGCCCTTCAACAGCAGAGAATTTTTTCTTAAGAAATGTCAAGCAGTGAGTCTGGGAGGGTACAACTCTTCTCACTCTTTCATAGACACCTCATACAGGTATTGTTTCTTGATAACCTTACTCAACTTTATGTCTCATTCACCCCCGCTCCTAGTTTAGTAAATTATTTTGGAGGTAATGTTCGGCTGTAGACACTATGTCTTGTCTTCTCAGGAAATTTCAAGCTATCCGGTCAAAGCAGAGAAATAATGTCATAAAGTCTGCATAAGCAATCACGTGCCTACTGAAAATAATTCCTAGTACTCAATTTACAAACAAAGTACAAGCTCTCTTTTGTTTGGGGGGAAAAAAAATCAATTTAAATGCTATTTTAAATGTTTATAAAGTTAGGGATAGCTTCAACTAGGAAAATGTTAAATAAGGCAACATATTACCTACTAGAAATGGTGTAGTAATCAAAGTATTTGGTGCTGTAGATGGGTCGTCTTATTTGTGTCACAGTTGCTACAACTGAATCAACATATCCAAGAGAACCTTAGCGCTGTTTTCCTTTTGAAGAGACAAAGTCTATTTTCCACTTAAACTAAGAGTACAAATAAAAAAAAAAAAAAAGAAGAAAAGTGTTCACTGAAATAAAATATTTCATGAATTTACAAACTCCTTTTGTTTCAACGGTCCACCTTTCACACAACGTCTAATCGACTGATGATCACTTCTCATTTCAAGGCTCATGTTTCTTTCAAGCCAACGATGGCTCAACAACGCAAGTGTCCCACGTGCTCCTCCACAGCCGTAGATGGGAATTTTGTGGTGCAATACGATGTGAACAGAGAAACCACGGGTGGAGAATTGGAAGTAAGTGTTGCTGTTTAACTGGGACGGGAGATCCGTGAATCCAAGGGTTGCTGCCATTAAGCAAACTGTGCTAAATGAACTTCATCATTCAGGAGAACAAGCATGAGAAAGAGCTCTGTGTCCAATTGAAAGAACAGAGAGGTTTTAAGTGGGCAGAATGGATTTACTTAATTTATGACTAAGACACGGCCCCTACGTATAGTCAGGAGCAGATTCCTGTCTTGTCCAAAATCCAATGTCTTCCATACCTTGCAGCGCTCTGGTGATTTAATGTTGAATCAGAGGACAGAGTGATTGGATATTGTACCAATACATCACAAGGAGACAACCAGAACATCGCTATTTTTATGTTAACGTGAAGCAGAGTTACGGGGCTGAATTATTACGGACAGAACAGTCTTTTTAAAACATTTTTCATTCCTCTTTCTGTTAGTGCATGGCAGTTGTCTGAGAACCAGGCTCTGCTTTCCCTGATAAAAAGTAAAGACTGTGGAGTATAACTGGTGTAAGGGTGCAGAGCTGTGCAGAGCTGAAAGTTAGAACTGACCCATAAAGAAGAAAAATGTTTTCTGCTCAGTTACTGTCTTGAGTTTTCTGACATCTTTACAATAGCTCACCTCACTGTGAATTTTTTATTTTATTTTGCAGATTTTTAATGGCTATTTTATTCACTTCTTTGCTCCAGAAAACCTTGATCCTCTTCCCAAAAACATTTTATTTGTTATAGATGTCAGTGGCTCGATGTGGGGACTGAAAATGAAACAGGTAAATGTTTCACCTCTGCTGCAAAATGAACCTCCTGCCAACTTTTCCCACGTGCCTTACCGTGCAATTCTGCAGCAGAGTGGCACTCAGAATTGCCAGCTTAGCTCTTTACACTTTGCTTCATCAAAAATCTCATTGATTTTGGAGAATATCTGGTGAATTAAAGACTTCATGATTTTGCTTTTTATTTGTAATGCTCCTTCCATGGGGATTAGAACTAGATGATCCTTAAGGTGCCTTCCAACCCAACCCATGCTATGATTCTGTGTTGTAAGGAGAGGGTGATGTCATCAGACTATGGATTTTAGCTCTAAATTAAAATGTTAATTGACAGATTACAAAACATTTTACAAAGGCTCTGACCCCCTTTTTCTCTAATCTCCTCTACTCAATCCTGGGAAAGTCTCAATGAGGATACTATATCCCTGCTTTCAAGAAGTTGGGGACAAATTGTTGACAGCCCACTGAAAAGCACTAAGAATTGTTTAGACAACTTAACCTATGGGGGGAAAATGCAAAAAATAAGATGTTTTAGTCTGCAAAGGAAATACTTGGAGAGACATAATCAGCTTCCAAATATGCAAATGATTGTTCTAAAAGAGAAACTCATGAACTTCATGCCCACGCAGGGTAGAATAAGATGTAATCAGACAGATTCAGAGCAGGAGAGATTTAGATATTTGGAAAAACTTTGTAGTGCTGAGAAGGGAGTTCAGGAGATTGTAGCTCATGTGTCACTGAAGGTTTTTAAGAACTGCTAGGCAAACATTAGTTGAGGAAGATCTAGGTATAGTTGAATTTGCTTCAGAGCACAATACTAAAGCTTGGCAGATGGCTTCCTTGGGGAAACCAGTGCTGCAAAACTGGGATATGGGCTAATTGTCACTTGTTTAAATCGCACATCGTCAAATAAATACTACCCAGTCTGAAATGACAGAGCTAAGTCTCATGAGCTGATGCATCCCCTGAGCCACAACATCTCACCAACTGCTTCTCTCTTTCACCTCACTCTGTGTTAGCAGAAGCTAAGCAAGGATGGGTTGAATCACGTGAGTTTGTTCTTGCTAGCCGCATTTTTTTCTGCGTCTCTCTGTTAAAACGTTCAACTTCATGCAAGAAGTGCGCAAAAGGAGAGATTAGGATAGTAGATGGATTCTAGTGTTCATGTTCTTATTGTTCAGAGGCATCTGTTTGCCTGT
Source organism: Baryphthengus martii (assembly GCA_013396935.1). Taxonomy (NCBI): domain Eukaryota; kingdom Metazoa; phylum Chordata; class Aves; order Coraciiformes; family Momotidae; genus Baryphthengus; species Baryphthengus martii. The sequence goes on from VWZK01021398.1 coordinate 31,249, forward strand.
AGACATAAGTAAAGAAGATGCTTTCAGCAACAGGAAGCATAAACTCATCTTCTCTTAAATTTCATTTTTCCAGACCATCGAGGCCATGAAGGCAATATTGAGCGAGCTCCGTGCTGCTGATCAGTTCTCCCTTATCGATTTCAACCACAATGTCCGATGCTGGAGAGATAATCTTGTCTCAGCCACCCCAGCACAAGTTGAAGATGCTAAGAAGTACATCCAGACAATCCATCCCAACGGGGGTATGAGGTTTTGATTGCAAGGTGCTCGTGGAAGTTAGATATCACAGGAATGGGTGCCTCAGATAACCTTCAGATTAGCAGGGTATTTGTAAAAAAAACATTTGATTCCCCAGATGGGGAAAGCATGGCTTGGGGCTAAAGCAGAGCAAGGATTCCAGTTTATTATGTTAGGGGGATTGGTCAACAGCCAGCTGAATATGAACCAGTACGTGCCCAGGTGGCCAAGAAGGACACCAGCATCCTGGCTTGCATCAGAAATAGTGTGGCCAACAGGACTAGGGCAGGGATTGCCTCCCTTTACTCAGCACTAGTGAAACCGCACCTCAAATTCTAAGTTAGTTTTGGGCCCCTCACTCCAAAAAAGAACATTGTGTCCAAAGAAGGGCAACAAAGCTTATAAAGGGTCTACAGCACAAGTCTTATGAAGAGCAGCTGAGGGACCTGAGGTTGTTTAGCCTGGAGAAAAGGAGACGCAGGGGACATCTTGCTCTTGACAACTCCCTGAAAGGAAGTTGGAGCCAGGTGAGGTTGGTCTCTTCTCCCAAATAACAAGCAATAGAACAAGAGGAAACAGCCTCTTGGTTGCACCAGGAGGGGTTATGAAAACTTTCTTCACTGAAAGGATTGTCAAGTCTTGGAAAAGGCTGCCCAGGACAGTGGTGGAGTCCCCATCCCTGGAGGTATTAAAAAGCTGTGTAGATGTGGTGCTGAGGGACATGGTTTAGTGGTAACCTGGCATTGCTGAGTTAATGGTTGGACTCTATGACCTTAACGGTTTTTTTCAACCTAAACAGTTTTATGATTCTGTGCTACTAGGCAAACCTATAGATAGGCTTAGTAAACATACACCTCTTCTTTTCCATCAAGATGTCCAAGGAACAGGGTGATGTCAGGAAAGTAAGTTTCTTTATGCTCTCCTCCAAACATCTTCCTGTAAACCCACTACTTCTTCCCACAGCAAATAGTTCCCAAAGCCACAAATGGTCCCACTGGACTTAGAGGGGGCGGGGTGGAGGGGCTGGAATGAAAAAGGGAACCAGAGTGCTAGCAGATATACCAAAAGCATCACAGAGGAGGGATTTTGCTGCCTTGATCTCAGGTCTTGTTCATGCTGATTCATTCCAGTAGAATCTCAGAACTGATCTGGATTTGACAAGAAACAAACTTGTTTTCTTCATTTCTTCGGCAGGCACAAATATCAATGAAGCTCTTCTCCGAGCCACGTTCATCCTGAACGAAGCCCAAAACTTAGGCATGTTGGACCCTAACTCAGTCTCCATGATCGTATTTGTGTCTGATGGAGACCCGACAGTAGGTAAGGAACCTGCTTTAGGTGAGAAGAAAAGCCAGTGGGATTAGCCTGAGAAAAGCATGCAACACTGTAGACTCTGACAGTAAGTTAAAAAAAATTGTTCCCCTTTCTTCCAGTGCCTGTGTTGCTCTTTTGCCAAGTGCTGTAGGTGCCACAGGGCTTTCTTTGTGCAGAAGCTGTCAAAAGATGAGCAGATTACGTTATGCAGATTGCGTGCCTGTTGCAGTTAGAGAGATGAACAAGTCCCGTAGGAGAGGTAATCACAACAGCCTTAGAGAAACAGTTCCCTTCCAATGACATTAGCCCATATAGATCTATTCAGGCCCATGTGCATCATCAAAATAAAGTAGAAAGCAAATTAGTTTGGTTTGGATTTGGCACAGGTCAAAAACAATCACTTACTGCAAGACGTCAGACCAGAAGAGGTTGCCATTTAAAATAAGATTTAAAAAAAAAAAAAAAAGATTTTTTTAAAAAAAAAAAGAAAGAAAAAAGATGAAGAGAGCATCTTAAGTACAAGAAACAAAGTAAAACTCTTTTGGAGATGTCTCGGTCTGCAGAGGGCTTGAAGCATTAATTCTGGGAGAGGTCTAGATTTGTTACAATTACAAACTCTGCGGGAAGTTAATAAGAGCCCTGGATATACAAAGAATAAGCATCAGACACCGAAAAAAAAAAGTTCAAAGGAATCATCTTCAGTGGAAACAATTTGTTAATCTCCACCCAGGTGAAGCTCAAATGTCACCGTAGGCACCGCAAAACGGACATTTGGCATCTGAAACTAGTTTTCTAGTTTTCCCTTATATTAAGAGAGAACCAGAGACACTGGAAGAGCCTGAATGCGCTTACCTTGATGGAGTCTTCCCCCGTTGCTCAGCTGGATGTCACCCTTTGTGTGTCTCCAAGGTGAGCTGAAGCTGACGACGATCCAGAAGAATGTGAAGCAGAGCATGAAGGACGAATTCTCTCTCTTCTGCCTCGGGATTGGGTTCGATGTAGATTACGATTTCCTGCAGAGAATCGCAACTGACAACCGCGGCATGGCCCAGAGGATTTTTGGAAATCAGGAGACTTCTGCCCAAATGAAGGTGTGTTTCTGGGCCATTGCCTCTGAAATTGTCCAGTTCAGGGCTATGGAACTGGGTAACTCCACTAACAAGAGTAGGGTTACTGGAGGTTTATAAGGAGGTTCACAAAAAAAGCATCGTTTCTTCCGGAGAGCACTGCAAGGTGATAATCATACATTAGCTTAAATGCTCCTGGTTACAATTTTTTTTAGCATCTATAATACATGCTTTACTACTCCATGTAGGATTAATATTCTAGAAAACAGTTATAGCTATGAAAAAAAAGATTAATGAATTAAAATTAAGGCCTGGATTTTACCTCAGGCCACTTCAGCACTAACAAAAGGTCCAGATAAAAACGCCAGTGTGAGAAAAAGTTCAATTCTAGGAGGCTCTGGCTCCAAACTGGTGATGAATAAACTCTAACATCCTTATTCTGTTTCTCTTCACTGGCTTCATCACCTGTGCAGGCTTCTCATACTTCTTCTGTCCCAACACTGGCATGATAATACACACACAGGTGGGTGTGGCTGGACACACTGTGTGGTGTCCTACCCAACAGAGCAGCTCTGTGAGTGCAGCCCCTCAGTATGAGGCAGCCTCCATCCATAGCACCACATGAGCACCTGGTTTCCCTCTCTGGTCCCATCAGCTAAACCCAGCTGTGCACACATCCCAGTTCCCATCAACCAGGTACAACAGGGTCAGAAAAGGGCAGAGAGGTTACATCACAGAAGCAAATACAAATGAGGTATGGGTCTAGTTGTTGGTAAGGATTTGGTGGGTAACAGGTGTGTATCTTACATGGTAGCTAAGAGCTGACCAACCTGATAAGACATTCAAGCCCATACACACATGTGCTCAAGCTTTATAGGTCTTGGTAGAACATAGCCCATGGGCTTCTGTCCATCCTTTGACTTCCACAATACTTGGACCAGATCTTCTTGCTGTACCCTCTTATAAGTGTCTTGAGGTCTGCATATAAAGAAATCTGCATTCTCTGGGACAAGGGAAGGCCCACTTGCCCATTAGGTTTTCAGGTTTTCTCACCTGTTGTCCTTTCGGTAAGAGTGGTGCATGTGGAAGGGTTGCTTCAGGTACAACAGACTCACTTCTCTGTTTCCTTCCATCTCAGAAATTCTACAACCAGGTCTCCACCCCGCTCTTGAAGAAGATTCAGTTCAACTATCCCCAGGAGTCAGTATCAGATGTTACCCAGAGCAGCTTCCACAACTACTTTGGTGGCTCGGAGATAGTAGTGGCTGGGAAGGTCGACACGGAAAACCTGCAGCACTTGGAAAGCATCGTCACAGCGACAGCAGTGAGTGAAGGTGTCCCTAGGATACCTGCTCCCGGGGTTTGGGCTGGTCCATTCACTTGTGAGTACCTCCTTGATGGAGGTTATTGCCATTAGATGTTTTGTCCACCTGGGTTCTGCATGGGGGCATGGGGAAATTCATGTTTCACAAGAGCTTCGGGTACAGCCACGAATAGTCCCTACCTGCATCCTGCAGCTTGCCAGAGAAACTTCCTTCTAATAAATGGACCAAATTCAATTGCAAACCAGACTAAGAATATGAAGTTCTCCTTCATGTTTGTGAGGGTGCAGGGGAGATCCCCTAAGGTAGCTCCTTTCATGGCTGAATCTCCCATTGTTGGGGAGGTGGGAGCTGGTGGGTCTACAGTGTGTCAAGTCTTAGCACTGTCCTTTTATGCTCTGCCTTGTGACATGTGTGATGAGACTTTCCCCAGGTTTTCAGGACTGCTCTTCAGGGGAAGTGGGATGAGGTGGGAATACTACATCCAGATCCTTCTTTCTGAGGAGGAACTGCACTCTGTGGAGTTGCTATTTGTTAGTTGCTGGGAAAGAATCAAACATGCTCAATATTCTTTCCTGCAGTTCACACAGTGCAGTCCAAGGGTCTGCGGGAGAAAGTAGAATTTGGTTCCTGTTCCTCAGTAGGAACTGGATGTGAAAAACCCTGCGGAGACAATAGAAGGGCTCTGTTAAGAGCCCCTTCATGTGCTAGCACTCTCTTTAGCTACAGTTGGCAGCTCCTTTATTTCAATTCACTGTCACAAAAGTGTCTGACAGAAGACCCGCTTGTTACAGCTCCCCCACCCACCCAGCGGAGGTGGGACTTTCTGATCTAGAAGTGACCATGGGCAGAGCCAGAGTGGGTCCTTAATGCCAACCATGCTAAGAGGGGAACTCAAAGCCACCCCATTCTCCTGGCTCACCCTCTCTTGTCTTTATCTCATTGATTGCGTAGGCAAATGCAGAGCTCGTCATGGAAACCCTGCGAGATGTTGAAGAACTGGATGGCTTCATGAAGAAAGACAGATACGCAGATCCCGAATTCACTAAGAAGCTGTGGGCCTATCTGACTGTCAACCAGATGCTGGCAGAGAGGTGAGGAGAAATGTGGTCTGTGATGGAAGAAAAGAGAAGCTTGAGCAACCTGGTTCTCTCTGAGACCACAGCCACGAGGCTGCCCTCAGGGTTTCAAATGGGTAAGGTAAACAAATCGAAATAAAGGTAGGTGATATCTTCAGCTGTGTTCCTCCTATTTTTAGAACTCACAGTTATCAGGGAATAGAGTTTGGGAGCAGTCAACTAGAGGAATAAGGGTCAAAAAAAGGGCTGTGGGGCTGAGCGAATGACATAAATGGGAGATTTGCCTTACGGAGCCTGAGTAAAAGCTGTGTCGCAGTTCGGGATTAATCCCCTCTGAGGCAGAAAGAGGTCTCCTGCTGAGACCAGGAGGTGGACTGGGCTGCTTTGAGACCAGGCCAAAGCTCACAGAAACCAGAAATAGTCTTCTTACGGAGAGTGCATTCCCACAGGCCCTCAGCCTCTCCTTCTCGCAACACCTACCGGTTTGGCTCTGTGACCACTCTGTGGAGGAGCTGTCATGGCAGCTGCCCTGGAGATCTGCTAACCACACCTTCTGTTTCATTTCCCACCTAGAAACACAGCCCCCACTGCAGCTTTGAAGAGGAACATCACCAAATCTATCCTTCAGATGTCCCTCGACCATCACATTGTTACCCCCTTCACAGCCATGCTGATAGAGAACGCCGAAAAAGATGAGATAATGTTGGCAGACCAGCCCAAAGACCCCAGAAGGGGCTGCTGCTCAGGTCAGTGTGTCAGTCTGTCCATTACTCTACCTCTTACTTTGGCTTTATTCTTCTTGTGTCGGAAGAACAATGCATTCGTTGTTCACTCCAGGTGTTTGTGCTTATAGGACAGCCTGTATGTGCAGTGAAAGCTGAAAAATCTTCAGCCAGTTGGAGGGAATCCTGTTAGACAAGTGCTCTTTGCAGCCATAGGCTTCGGTGAGCACTAAATGTGCCAACATTGCCATGATGAGTTTTCCCATAAACCCATAATGTCACAGATTGAATGTCTTCTCACTGAGACAGATACATCGAGTTCCCTGCACTAAAGTTGTAGAATTGACTAAACCATTTTTGATCTCTGCTTTTAAGCCTTGGAAACTTCCTAAGATTATTATCAATCAATCAGCCACGAGCCCAAATGGAATCTGAAGAGTTGTAACGACAGAGTCCCTCATTAATTAAACTTCTGGATTTAAATCCATTACTTCAATATGTGTTCCAAGGTTCTTGCTACAGCAGCGTTATGTCCAGCCAAATGAGGTGGATTTGGCTTGTTCTGGCATTAAATGGTAGAGTCAGTCTCAAAGCAATAGCTGTTGACATCTGTGGGTGTCCAGCACATCCAAAGTCATCCCTGTACAGACCTTATTTTGGCCTTGCAATCCTTAAAGGGGATCTATAGGAAAAATGGGGACAGTCTTTTTAACAAGGCCTGTTGTGACAAGACAAGGGGTGATTGGTTTAAACTAAAAGAGGGGAGATTTAGACTAGATCTAAAGAAGCAATATTTTACAACGAGGGTGGTGAGACACTGGCAGAGGCTTCTCAGGGAAGTGGTCAATGCCCCAGCTCTGGAAACATTCCAGGTTTGGTTGGACAGGGCTCTGAGTAACCTGCTCTGGTTGCAAATGTCCCTGCTCAGTGCAGGAGGGTTGGACCGGATGACCTTGAAAGGGCCCTTCCAAACCAAACAGTTTGATGATTCTATGATTCTACGAGCTTCTGACGAAACTTAACAGCAGGTATTTTGCGCCCTCACCAGTCAGTGGTTTGGAAAAGCACAACTGTTACTGTCAGGAAATCACTGCCAGTGCCACACAACCAGAGCACTGAAAGAAAAAGATCAACTAACTCCTTGAACAACTGAGTCTGGTGATTTAAGACCTATTAATAAATGGGAGAGTTTACAATTGGTTGTGAAGGAAAGAAACAGCCTACACTACACCAGCAGACAGCACCATCTACCTGGCTTTTCACCCTGGAATTGATTGTGACTTTGCTGAAACTCCAAAAACATGTCCTGCATGCTCAGTTCTCATGCTTCTAGATAACTATTAAAATATCCTCATTCTGGCTCATTGAAATGGGGTTCTTATGGCTGCCAGTTGTTATTTTTAGGTTCATTTGTTCTTCTTTTCAATTTTGAAGTCTGCAGCTGAGACCCAAAGAGATATTAAACAGTTGTTATTTATCCTGCTTACTACAACTCACAACCACCAGAGTTCAGCACAGAAATGGCATATATTGCATTCATCTAAAATGAGTTCGTTATACAGGGCACCAATTGACTAATTCAGACTATAATTGTCTTGATTTAGATGATGCAGAAGATTTAAGTAATTTTAATACAGGTTCTCGTGTCTTTCTGCTTGATGGGATAGCCAAAATTTAACAGCACTGAAATCAGGGTCGAGGCATCTGTGGATGATCTGTGGATGATCTGTGGATTAGGGACAGTGGGATGTGGTTCTTGAACCTTAGCAGTGGACAGAGCTTGTAAAAATAATAATAGAATCATAGAATTGTCACAGTTGGAAAAGTCCTCTAAGATCACTGTGTCCAACCGTCAACCCAGAAAATAAAACAAACACCCAAACACAAAACCAACAACAAAACCACCCCACAAAACAGAAAACACCTCACCATCCCACTAGAGCATGTCCTGAAGTGCCTCATCTACATTTCTTCTGAATGCCTCCAGGGACAGTGACTCCACCACCAGCCTGTTCCAGGGCCTGACCACTCTTTCAGTAAAGGAATTCTTCCTAAAATCCAATTTAAACCTCCCCTGGAGCAACTTCAGGCCATTTCCTCTAGTCCTGTCACAATTTACTTGAGAGAAGAGGCCGGCACCCACCTCACTACAACCTCCTTTCAGGTAGTTGCAGAGAGCGAGAAGGTCTCCCCTTTATAATATCAAAGTAAATCTGTGCTAAAGATTGTGCAACATGGGGGTTGTGCCAACAACTTTGCACATACAAGGCATGGGATGAGTAATCTGAAACAGATTTTTCTGCCTGTCCTTACACAACTCCCGTCAGAGCTGCATAGTCTGTCTTTCTAAACAGAGCCTGGATCTCTTCCACTGAAATCAGTTGTTTTTCAAAGGGTTGTCTTGTTGCTCTTTTATTATGACAGACTTACTGTGAAACTGGACTGTGGGTGGGAGAGCTCCTTCATGCGTAATAATCTGTGAAATTAATAGGACCTGGAGACTCAGAAATATCTGAACAGTTTTTAATTCCTTTCTTATCTGCCCTGAGTTCGCCTCTAACTGAGTAAAAGCAGGTTGTGGTCTGGATCAGAGATTCAAGACAGAAGATGCTGACAGAGATTTAGAAGATCTAGCTGTGCAGTCTTCCGTCCTGCTGTTGTCCCCCAGCTTCTACTTCCCTTACTCCTTTTCAGAGCAGGGCCAGCAGTTACAAATACATGCCCTGCTTCAGCTCTTCTTGTCTTCAGCCAAACACATGAAAACAAACCAGCCAAGGGGATTGGACTAGATGACCTCTGAAGGTCCCTTCCAACCCGGACAATTCTATGATTCTGTGATTCCATGGATCGTTTAGGATCATTTTGCTTTATGAACTAAGTAGGAGAGAGAACACCCATGTTCCTATTTTTTTAAAATTCAGCTTTTTATTTGGCAAAACACCTAAGCCCTTACGCTGGAGGGATTTGCTGAAGTGGGGCACGTCCACATGAATTAGAGTTTAAAAGTCAGGGTCCATTTTTTACCAATGGGTTATGGTGGGTTATTGTCCAGAGAGGTTGTGGATTCTCCTTCTCTGGAGACATTCAAAACCCACCTGGACGTGTTCCTGTGTGACCTACTCTAGGTCCCTGCTCTGGCAGGGGGGGTGGACTCGATGATCTTTCGAGATCCCTTCCAACCCTTAACATTCTGTGATCCTATGTGATTCTGTGAGCTCAACTGCCCTGGTAAGTCATATTCCTCAAGTGGGGACACTGGAGTAAATCCATCCTAACTTCCTCATACAAATTTCCTGTAAACTGTGTTGCACCTGCTTTGCATTGATATAATGACATCAAGCTCTGATCTACTGCGTTACTTTAAAAATTATGCTATTAAATATGTCAGCACTAACGAAAACCTACTTATGACTGTCATTTAACAGGTACTCTTGGATTAACTCCAAATGCTCCCAATAACAACAAAGGTATCCCAGCCTGGGCCAATGTCACAGCTGTGCCAGTCAGCTACATGCCTGAGCAAAGGAGTCCTCCTGTGTCCTCTCTGAGCATAAACAGAGGTAAAAGCTACAGTATTTCTCCGCAAAGAAACACCAGACAGCAACATTTATCACCTAATAAACCAAATAAAGGCGATATAACCAAAGTTACTGGGCATTTGAGGAAATTTGGCTTCTGGGGCGAGATGCTAAGTCCAATAATGATGGAGGAGTCTATCAATCAGCTGTCCTCATTTTTCTTGTTGAGTTTTCTGATTTGTTGTAAAAACCGTATCTTCATTTAGGAGCTAGTCCACAAGAGAATAAACCAATTGTGGTGATGAGCTAATGAAGCTACTTTGCTGCTGTTGCAGAGGACATCAGTGTGAGAGGTCCTTCATACAGCCCCTGCTCAAGGTCTGAGCAGGGCACAGTCATGTGCATCCCAAATCACGGCCACCTCAGTCACATCTTTGCAAACCCATCTAGCACCCAAGGGTTAAGCTTTTCTTTATAAAATCAGGAGTTGTTTTGACTGTGAACAGATGACCCTGTAAAAATATGCTCTATGTTACAAGCATGAGATCCTCGGAACAGGTTGCCCAGAGAGGTGGTCGATGGCCCATCCCTGCAAACATTCCAGCTCAGGTTGAATGGGGCTCTGAGCAACCTGCTCTAGTGGAAGATGTCCTTGCTTAGTGCAGGGGCGTTGGACTGGATGACCTTTGAGGGCCCCTTCCAACCCAAACTATTCTATGATTCCATGATTCTAATAGGATTCCATCTGCTGAGGCTAAAGCTGCTCACTGGGTTTACGTTCCGCTTCTCTGCAGTATCAAAGCTAATGTAAAGTTACTACCTTTACAAACAACAGATGAAGGCTCTGTGGTAGATAAAAATCTCTGAATACTCTGATGACTGATGGGTCCAGTTGATTCTTGGGCCTTTGCCACAGTTTAGCACCTACTTAAACAAACCAGCTGTGAGAACCATCGCCTGTAAAAGTGGTAGAACTACAGTAGCCCTGGGAGCGTGCCAGTGTGCGGACATGAGTATGTACATAGCTAGCAAACAAAGAGCTATCCAACTCCTTCTCAGCTTAGCTCAAGGGTTAATCTAAGACTTTGGATAGCCAAGAAACGGTTTGGAAAAGGTAGGGATCAAGTCACAGTTACCTGTCCAACTTATACATGCATTTTGCACTGGAAATTCTTTTTGTTCCTGGAAATGTTGATCAGAACAGGCCCTGGCATAAAATTGAGGAAGATCAAGGCACTGGTGACTATAAGGAAAAATAATTGAGGGCTATAATCAAGAGACTCAATATATTCAAAAAACTCAAGACATCCAAAAGCTCCTTTGTGCCTTGGAGGGTACTTACCCCACCATTTTCTCTAAAAACCTTCCTGGTCAAAGGTGTGGGATGTGTCTAGTGCACAGGAACGTTTAAATACTTCCAAAAGATGAGGAACACCAGTGAATGAATGAAAGCTGGCCTGGTTACCCCCATACGCAACACTGAGTACGGGTATATCTCTGGATGTTGACAAGGAGATGCCAACTACCACCAAACCAGCAAGAGCTGGGCAGTGCTTTGCACTACTAGATGAGACTGGAGGCAGCTGCCTTAAGTGACTGGTGCAGGTGTTTGCCTCATTTGAGACAAATTTTGAAGAATGTCTGACTTTCAGAGTGGCCCAATGCCACCAGGGTTTTAAACACACTGTAAGAACAAGTCCTGGGTTGTGTTCCTCAGGGGAGTTGTAGGCAGGATGTACCTTTACCCAACATCGGTGTGGTGGTATGGTCTTACAACGTGTCTGAGAGCTTCTTAGTTTGGGAGAGTGGTGTCTCAGGAGTGTGTCACTTTTAGAAACAGGCAACATGGGAGGGGTTGGATGTTCGTTTTGAACACAGGTATCACCCAAGTCCTGCTTTCCATGCCTTAGGTCTTTTCTGGGATCTAGGCTTCAAAGATGTATCCCTGTCTGTCTGGTGTTCACAAGGGTCCTTGATCTCACCTGGAGGCTGGCTTCCATCATGAAGACATAAAGCTGAACTTCACGTTGAGCCTATGGCACCCTAGTGTGCAGCTGACCAGTTAAACCAGTGGTTCACTGCACTTGGCAGTGCTCCTCAAGCCAAAGATGTCATGTCGTTTTCTTAAACAAGGGAAGTATATGAAAAGAAAACATCTGAGGGGCTTCTGTAAGGAGCGTCTAAGAACTTCCTTAGCTACTGCAGGGGTGCAAAGGGCCCTTGATCTACTCTGAGGGGTCCCTAAAAGTGCTTCAAAATTGTCTGAGGAAATTGTCTCAGTCTTTGTGTCCCTTACCTTACTGGCCTGCTTCTCACGCTTGTTTCTTCTCTATATTCCAGTTGACAATGACCCACATTTTATCATACATCTGCCCAAGAGCCAAAGGAACATCTGCTTCAATATCAATTCAGAGCCTGGAAAGATTCTAAATTTGGTTTCTGATCCTGGTACTGGTAAGGGAATAAGCCATGGTCTACTTTGGAGCACGCTTTTCATCTCTCAGGTCCAAAAGGTGTTCAGAGGGAGCGGGGAACAGGCCTACACAGAGGACCAGGTGCTAACAGGAGTTGAGGGAAGTGGTTATTTCTCTTCTGTTTGTGTATTGTGTCCACTTCGAGGCTTGTCAGTACAAGAAACACGTTGACAAACTGGATCAAATCCAGTGGTGGCCACCGAGATGATAGTGGGGCTCGAGCACAGGACGCAGAAGGACAAGCCGAGATGGTTGGATTTAGTCCAACTTACGCAGCCCCACAGTGATTCTTGTTGCTGTCTAGAACCACCTAATCAGAAGGTAAAGGTGGAGCCTGGCAGGTCTCCAAGATGCACAGCTCAAGGACAAGAAGCAACAGAAACAAGTTGCCACAGGTGGAATTCAGAGTAGGAGCGAGTTCTTAGGAAGAACTTCTTCACTGTGGGGATGGCCAAACACTGTGAAAGGAGCCAAGCTGGGTGAGGAAATCTCCAAGATAGGTGGGGATTCCCCTCTCTTGTTTGTACTGTTAAAGAAGAAAGTAGAAGATGGAGGCAAAGAGAAATAAAACTGGAGGCATCTCTGGTGGCAGGCAGAAAAACTATGCAACTGGACTCCCAGAGGAATCAGAGGGAATCAGCCTCTTCTCCTCAGAGGGCTTTACCTATCAGCTTTTCTTTAACTTCTGAGATCCATGGGAAAAGCGATGAGGATTTGGAGGCAGGTTAAGCTGGGCTGGAAAGGTGGTACCGTTCCTCCACTGCCCATCCACCTCATGCCTTTCACAGACGGCGAGGGACCGAATGGCTTATGAATCTGCTTGTGCCACCAGCAAGATCCAAACAATTCCCACCAGATTCATATGCTAAGGGGTGAGCAGTAGCATCAGGAGGGGATTTAATGAATTATTCTCTTCTCTTGGCTGGCAAGATGAGAAAAACAAGGGGCAGAAGGATTCCTGTTTCTGCTAATCCCATGGTACTCCCTGCTGAGATCAGATCTCCAGGTCTTTAGGTCATGCTCCGAGATCTGGGCTTCATCCCCTTCTCTGCTCTTCACAGGAGTCGTGGTCAACGGGCAGCTCGTTGGGGGCAAGAAAACCGAGAATAAGAAGCTCAACACCTACTTTGGCAAAATTGGCTTTTATTTCAAAAGCAAGGGTCTGAAAGTGGAGATCACCACAGAAACGATCACACTGAAAGATGGATCTTACAGCATCACGCTGAGCTGGTCCGACACGGGGCGCATCATTCGGAAACAGTGAGTTGCTGCAGATTTCTGGTGTGCCCTGTGGAAACCATTTGCAACACAGCACCGGACTGACGCAGCCTATGGGTGGGCTTCAGGTCACAGGGTGCTCACAGGGCATGTGAATCTTAGCTGGATGTCTGAGCTCTTGTTGTAGTGGATGAAACCAGGCAGCAGGGCAAAGAGAGCAGATTAGTTGACCAGGCATGAGTTGAAAGAGCTGAATTCATAGAATCATAGAATGGTTTAGGTTGGAAGGGACCTCTGAAGGCCATCTAGTCCAACGCCCCTGCAGNGCAGCCCAGGATGCGATTGGCCTCTCCCTACTACTGACTGTGTTTGCTAAGATCAGGATTCTGTTGCCTAAATACAAGCCCCTAATGTTATATGAGATACCTTCAGGGTTCCTGACATGATGGGAGACGTAACTCAAAACATGCAGGAGACCTTCACCTGCAGACGAGCAGCTGGCAGCTGTGTTGGACACCCTAGAGCACTAGCCTACCTTTAGGCAATGGGATCACTTCCAAAATCTCCTTTCATTATAGCAAGAAAAATTCGTAGGGCAAGGTTTGGTTGCCTGAATGTCCTATTAGACACTGTCCTACCAGACTGCCGGGTACCACTCCCAAGGCTGTGGGTTTCTGATGGATCCTCTGTCGTATCTGCCAGCCCTGTGTGATCGTTCTGGATGTTTGAGAGCATCAGAAGGGGCCTGAGAGCTTATCTGCAGGCCTGCAGCACTGAGTCTTTCCTCTGCTTCATCTCCACCAGGCTTCTCATATCCATCAAGAAAGACAGCAACGTCACTATCAGTGTGGGTGAGGAGATGTCCTTCATGGTCTTGCTGCACCGTGTGTGGAAGAATCACCCAGTTAATGTTGACTTCCTGGGAATCTACATTCCCCCGGAAAACCAGATGTCTCCTGCAGCCCACGGGCTGATAGGTAAGGGCTGTGGGTTGGGTGGTGGGAATGGTGGGGCACTAAGAAGGGGTTTTACTAGATGTTTGAGTGAATCCACTGGTATTTGTCCTGATGTGAAAATTATCCATATAGAAAAAGGAGCAGACTCCTGTAATGTCCTGGAAGCTCCAAGGACACTGTAGAAGATCAGGGACCAGGAGATTATTCCTTATCCCACCTGGGGAGGATGTTTTCAAAAGAAGCCTGACCAGACTTGGTGACGCTGTGACAGGGCTCCCCTAGCCTGGTGAAATCTGCTGCAAATTAAAAATAAAAAGACTGAAACAAGCCCCTCAAACCTTCTTTCTGAGAAGACTTCTGTGCAAACATCTATAATTCAGCTCTGTCCTGGATGAGAGCCCTTCCCTGGCACCAGTACAAAACCAAAGCAAGGGCTCAGTTCACAAGGAAAATCAGCCCTCTGAGCCCCAGACCCACCCAAGGCTCCTTTTAAGATGTGGGAATCCTGAGCAGCAGAGGTTGTTTTCCCAAAAACACTCTTTGCACCTCCAGCCTGCTTGCTTAGGAGGAGTTCAATGGCTCAACAGCAGAGCTTTTTACTCTCCCTGTGTGGGTGATCCAATAGTGCTGGAGACACGGTGCCCTGGGATCCATGCAGGAGGGGTTTGCCTGTGGCGGCTGGTTTGATTTTCCAAAAGAGCCCGGCAGCAGCTTATGTGAGAGCCTCCAAAGTTTAGGACACGTGAAGAGCTTTAAACCTCTCTTTGATCAGGTCAGTTTGCATCTGAACCAGAAGTGTACATCCACCACCAAAGACCTGGGCAAGCTCCAGAGAAACCACAGGCTACCATGGAAGTGAAAGGCAACAAGCTCACTGTCACCAAGTAAGAAGAACGTGCTTTATTGCGCTCTTTCGAAGTCCGACTTCTTTTTAATGACGTCACTGACCTTAAGCTTATTAACTCCTAAGGATCTCGAGGGGCAAAATAATCCTTCTGCTCTCTGCTGACAAACTGGGTTTGGCTGTTGGCAAAACTCTTGGGACGAGCTTCTGACCATATAGCTGCCCAGCATCTGACCCTGGACAGGTTATTAAAAGTGCCTGGGACCCACACAAAAGGGCCCTTGAGGTCACAGAATTGTAAAATTCATTGTATTTTGTGGTTCTTCCCACTTTCTGCTGGTGGAAGACGAGCAGCCACCGCTTTGGAGGAACAGCGCTATGAATGAGCAGGATCATATCCTGGGCTGCATCAAAAGAAATGTGGGCAGCAGGTTGAGGGAGGTGATCCTCCTCCTCTTTTATTCTGTTCTCATGAGACCCACCTGGAATATTGTGTCCAGCTCCGGGGCCGTCAACATAAGAGTGACAGGGATCTGTTGGAGCAAGTACAGAGGAGGGCCACGAGAATGTAAGGGCTGGAACCCCTCTGCTGTGAGGACAGGCTGAGAGAGTTGGGGCTGTTCTGCCTGGAGAAAAGAAAGCTGCAGGGAGACCTTCTCTCAGCCTTTCAGTATCTGAAGTGGACCTACAAGAAAGTTGGGGAGGGACTCTCTACAAGGGCTTGTAGTGATAGGACAAAGGATAATGGCTTTAACTGAAAGAGGGCAGATAGATTTAGGTTAGAAATTAGGAAGAAATTCTTCCCTATGAGTGTTGTGAGACACTGGGACAGGTTGCCTAGGGAAGCTGTGGATGTCCCTTCCTTAAAAATGTTCAAGGCCAGGTTGGACGGAGCTTTGCACAACCTGGTCTGGTGGGAGGTGTCCCTGCCCATGGCAGAGGGGCTGGAACTAAATGCTCTCTAAGGTTCCTTCCAATCCAAACCATTCTATGACGCTATGATTCTCAACGTCTTCTTGCCTGTCACGCCATGACCTTCATTTTGGGTGGTCTCTTCCTCCCAGGGGATTGCAGAAGGACTACAGGACGGACCGCGTGGCGGGGACTGACGTGCAGTGCTGGTTCGTGCACAACAGTGGGAAAGGTTTCATTGATGGCCACTACAAAGATTACCTCGTCCCCCACCTGTACAGCTTTCTGAAGAGACCCTGAATGCTCCAACACGAAACCAGTTTCTTACAATAGAAATTCTTATCTCCTCCTTCATGTCCAACTCTTCCAAAGGGTAGTTCTCAGCCTATCGAGCCAGATCAACTGAAGGCGACTTCACCACCCTCCGTCTTCTAAACGATCAGCGTTTCAAAGCGATGTAACTCCCTTTTCTGTGAAAAAAAAAATGAGGTGTGTAATAAAGTGACACGCTGGGTTGTAGTGGGTACCTCAGACTCCCTGTGTCTGATTTGGTGGAATTTAAAACTCATTAAAAATGTCAATTATTTTGTAATATACATTTCACAGAAGACTGGCAACAGCATTGTGGCTCCTGCAGGGTGGGTAAAACACACAGGCAGATTGAACACTTGCACCTCTGCTTTTTCAGACTGCTGGGAAAATGTTACGTTCATAGACTGCTGGACTGGGCAAAAGAGGAGGATGTGCATTAGAGGTAGAGGAACTTATCAGTAAAGGAGCATGGGCTCCACAGTGGGTATCATGAGGAGTCTCCAGTCTTGAAGGATAGATTAACCAGTGGGGAGAAATGTCCTTGAAATAACCGATGCTGTCATATTACACGAGTCTAAGACAACTCCAGCCTGGTTTTTGCGAAGATGTCAACCTCACAGTGGTGTCCACACACAAATCTGGGAAGGCAACAAACATTCAGACCATACAGAAATCACCATCAGCACCA
This sequence comes from Baryphthengus martii, assembly GCA_013396935.1. Classification (NCBI taxonomy): domain Eukaryota; kingdom Metazoa; phylum Chordata; class Aves; order Coraciiformes; family Momotidae; genus Baryphthengus; species Baryphthengus martii. Next base: position 47,912 of record VWZK01021398.1, read on the forward strand.
AAAGCTTCCCTTCCAGTGGGATTAGATCCCAAAAGATGTTTTCCTCTTCAAGAGTATTCAGCAAAGCATGAGAGCAGTCGAGAAACAAATACGTACGAGTGTGTATCCACACAGCATCTCCATGATGAGGAAAGGCTGAGATCTGGGGCTCGGTTCAGTCTGGAAGAGACCGAAAGGGGATCTGATCAACACAGATCACTATCTAAAGGGCAGGGGGCAAGAGGATGGGGCCAGGCTCTTGTCAGTGGTGCCCAGTGACAAAACAAAGGGCAACGGGAACAAACCGGAACCCAGGAGGTTCCATCTGAACAGGAGGAAAAATTTCTTTGTGCCAGAGCCTGGCCCAGGCTGCCCAGAGTGGTTGTAGAGTCTCCTTCTCTGAAGAGGTTCCAAACCTGCCTGGATGCGATCCAGAGCAACCTGCTCTGGGTGACCCTGCTGGAGCAGCAAGGGTGGACCAGATGATCTCCAGAGGTCCCTTCCAACCCTTCCGATGCTGTGATTCTATGATTTCAAACTGCTTTCCAGCAGCCTTAGAAAAAAACACTGGCCAGATTCTTCTCAGCAGCACCAGGAACGGGATTCAAGCCATCAACTTTCCCTCCTGAACCTTAGATTCCCGAACTACAGGCTGGTACAGGACCTTTCTTGCAGCCGTGGTGTCAATGTGTTTTAAATGTCTCTTCAAAGCAACTCTGGGAAATGTAAGCAACGTCCCCACAAACCATTCATTGCTACTTTGAACTCAGTGATTAGCTTTGGCTTTCACAATAGAATCCTAGAATGGCAGGGCTTGGAAGGGACCTCTGGAGATCACCTCACCCAAACCTCCTGCCAAAGCAGGGTCACCCAGAGCAGGTTACCCAGGTCACCTCGCAGCAGTGAGTTCCCCAGTTTCGCGAGGCTTTGCTGGGGGGGAGGGGGAAGGAAAAACCTGTCAAGCGTGTTTTTAACCCCCCCATTTCCTAGCTTCTATGCGAACGCTTGTCTGGTCTTCTCCACACCATTTTCTCCAGGCAGCGTTGTTTCCACAGCCCAGCTTGCACAAAGAGCCCGAATTCACAGACGAGTGTGTTTCCTGGCTCCTGCTCCCTCCCTCAGAGTTCTCCATGCTTCAGATACTGCGCTACTGCCGGGCTCTGCTTTGTGTTCACACCCGGGACCCCTGGAAAGCTGGTTGATGCCCTGCGTGAGGTTATTTCAGGCTACTCCAGAGTGCGGCTCCTTCCTTAACCCTCTGCAGTCTCGCAGCTTTCCTGCAGGGGTCCCCTGGAAACCACAAACCAACAGCACCGTGAACCTCCGAGGCAAGGGAAGGGACAGAGAACAGCGATTTTTCTCCAGTAACTTTTGAACTGCAAGGTAAGCGATGCGCACACCCTGCCCTCTTCAACCCCCCAGCTGAGATCTCCCCTGAAGGGTTGGGGCGCTTTTGGTTTTCTTTCCCTCGGGTTCCAGAGACACATCATCTAGCCAGGGGCTGACTGGACCATCAGGTGACGGTTTGGGTTTTGTCTGAGCCCACTTGTCTCTTCCTTTTAACACCAGTAAAGGCAGCGCAGCAGCCCAGCACTTCACTGGTGGAAAGAAACCAACAGACACCTCAAGTGTTTAAAAGGCTGGTAAGAAATACACTGAGCTAGGAAAGGTTTCTGTTTATTCCTGAACTGCCTCAAAAAAATAAAACATTGTACAAAACGTGGCATTTGTTAAAAATAAAATAAAACAACGTGACATCATTTAGCACGAGCAGTGTTACTCACGTAGCAGAGCAACAACGGAAGCACGGACAAAGGAAAAGGCTCTGGAAAAATCAAGAGAGTAAACACCAGCTTGTAGCTGCACACGCTTTGGCTGGTATCCAGGAAACTCCACAAGTAACACCCATCTTGGAGTCCATAGGAAGATAAATTGTACATTACTATTCCGAGGAACTCTGACAAAGGAGGTGAGGGAGGAGCGATGACTTACATTCTACTATCACCGACGTGCTAACCAAAAAGAAGTTGGTGACAGCACTTTATCAACCAGAACCTTCTTACAACATCCAGCTGTTACCTTCCTGCTCTGCTCTTAATCCTGGAGCCAGAACTCCGGCTTGGCTGCAGATGGAGAAGGGTGTTGTTGAGACTTCAGTGGCTCCGACACACAGCCAGCCTCGAGCAGCTAGTTGTAGGTAATTCTCTCTCCTGTGGAACTGCTAACGTGCTTCAGTGAGTAAAATACTCCAGCTTGTTTGGGACTGCCATATTTTACAAAAGGAAACTGAACCAAGTATTATAATTTTGATACGGAATCAGGCGAAATATTTCCACTGATAAGATTTCCACAAACATTTTATGTAATAAATCCATAGTGATCTTTAAATAAATCCAGTTTGCCTGTGGTGAATTTCTATATACATTATAAATACACACACAATTAAAACCCTGACATGGTAGAGCCTTGTGTTTGCTTGAGAGGTGCCAGAAAGATCTTTTTTTGGGAACCAAAACCTTCTCTGATCCACAATGAGCACCTCAGGCGAGCTTGGAAATGTCTTCATACTGCATATCTTCAACTCGGCGGCCTTTCAAAGGTCCCTGGAAAATAACAGAGAAGTAAGATCAAAATATAAACTTGTTTGTTTGTTGAATTCCCAGTAGGGAGCGTAAAGACAGACACCTAAAGCGGCCGTGTGAGATCTCGCCACCTGTAGACGTTTCACAAGAAGCACAGCCAAAACGAATCCGCGTTTTCCCTCAGTGCTGCGCACTGCAAAAGCGCGACGACGGCTTTTCTGTTTAGGTTCTCTGTCCAAAAGCCACCTATGGAGCTGTGTGGTGGGTGTATAGCAGAATACATTTAGAAAAAAATACATAAAAAAAAATAAAATGCAGATTTTTGCAGGATATTCTTACAACGCAAGGTTTTCTGTTTCATTCTTTTCAGCCTGATCAGAGAATGTGACAGGGTCTCAATACTGTCCCAGAAATCTGTTCACTTTCAGGACAGATTTTGTCCTAGTTAAAGTCCTTGCCATTTTTAGGGCAAACATAAGCAGCTGTTTTGAATTAATTCACTTACAAGTAGCGATTAATGAATTTCTAAGTAGCAAAAGATTTAATTTTGAACATAAACTCTTAATATATAAAAATCCTGGTCAAAGTCCTACAATAAGTAAGGAAATCCTCAGAGACTTCACTGGTTTCCAGTAGTTTCACCCATTTTTTAATTTATAGACTTTGAATTCACGCAGCAAGAGGAAATCTTAACACCTCCAAGCATCAGAACTACAGAAAAAACTACCCTTGCTTTCCAAGACCAGCGTTATCCTGACCTTTAGCTCCAACCAAAGCTCCTCCTGTGGTTAGGACACCGGCACAGTCTCTTCTCAAGCAAATTCTCCAGAATCCAATATGGGCTGAGTTTCTGCAGCCGTTTTTGGAATGAGATCCTAACAGAGTCTCTCTCCTCCAGGCTGTTTGAGAAATTTAACCGAGCCAATAATTCTTTCAGCTGCGTCAATGTGTTTAAGGTTGGTTGGGCAGAGGGGGACAAAGAAGCAGCCACACAGATACGGTGACATGGCCTCATTTTAGCCCAGAGAATCACAGAATCTTAGAACGGTGAGGGTTGGAAGGGACCTCTGGAGATCACCTTGTCCAAACCTCCTGCCAAAGCAGGGTCACCCAGAGCAGGTTGCCCAGGATCATGTCCAGTCAAGTTTAGAATCTCTCCAAAGAAAAAACTCTACAACCTCTCTGGGCAGCCTGTTCCAGGCTCCCTTACCCTGAACAAAAAAGTTTTTCCTCATGTTCAGACAGAGATTCTTATGTTCCAGTTTGTGCCCGTGGCCCTTGTCCTATCACTGAAAAGGGTCTGGTCTCATCCTCTTGATCTCCCACCCTTTAGATATTGCTCAGCATTGATCAGATCCTCTCTCAGGCTGCTCCAGCAGAACAGCCCCAGGGCTCTCAGCCTTTCCTCAGCACAGAGATACTCCAGTCCCCTCAGCATCTTTGTAGCCTCTGCTTGACTCGCTCCGGTAGTTCTTGTCTCTCTTGAACTGGGGAGCCCAGAACTGGACACAACACTCCAGAGGTGGCCTCACTAGGGCAGACTAGAGGGGGAGGAGAACCTCCCTTGACCTGCCGGACACACTCTTCTTAATACACCCAAAGAAAAGCGTTATGTAAAAACCACCACCACCCAAACTCCAGAACAAAAACCTAACCACAATTGTTAACTATGAACAAGCCAACAAGTAAGCACACAATAACCCCTGTGTTCAGTCTGCAAAAGGCAGGAGCAAAATCACCTCCTTGCATATCTCCTACATTTAACCCTCCCACAAAATAGTCCAACAACATCCACCTTCAAAATAAACACACAAAATACTTTGCAAGTCTCTTTCAAGCTCCTGACTTGCTCAGTTCAGCATCCTGGCATCTTTTTAAAGGCGAACAGCAGAGCGTTGGTCTGCAATGGGGAATGTGTGGCTGTTTTCCTCCCAGCTGGGAACAGGCAGGGGGTGACCACAGCATTTTGCACACCATAAATCCCACCTGTAGGGATTAAGGACACCATCTTTCTTTGTGAAGCTCTCCAAAGTACAGATAAAAGTGCTCTAAGCAAACGAGATCTTGCAGTGTTTGCTACTTACAGAGTCGATGATTATTGTCGCCGAGAATCTCTTTTCATTGATAGATTCCAAGATGCCTTCGTTTCCCCTGTAGCCACCGTTTAATACCATCACTTTCTTGCCTGAAATGAGAAGTAGAGAAACGGCTACACAGCTGGGCTCCCAACTTCTTCTGATGGAGTTGTGTTCAATTTCACTGGCAGCTGAGGGAGAGAAGGTTTCTCCCAACAGCTCCAGCAAGCAGCACCCACCTCTGCCTCACAGCCTGCTCATTTCCAAAGTACACCCAAGTTTACTGCTCCAGGCTTTCAAATGGTTTCTACTGTGGGCAGAAACCATTGAAACTGCATCAAGGAAAGAATCATAGATCAGTTTGGGTTGGAAGGGACCTTTAAAGCTCATCTAGTCCAACTCCTCTGCACTCAGCAGGGACATCTGCAACTAGAGCAGGTTGCTCAGAGCCCTGGCCAATCTCACCTGGAATGGTTCCAGGGATGGGGCAGCGACCACCTCTCTGGGGAACCTGGGCCAAGCTCTCACCACTTTCAGTGTAAAAAATGTCTTCTTTAAATCTAGTCTAAATCTCCCCTCTTTCAGTTGAAAACTGTCACTCCTTGTCCTGTCCCAACAGGCCCTGCTCAAAAGTCTGTCCCCATCTTTCTGACAGGCCCCCTGAAATCCTGAAAGGCCACAGTAAGGTCTCCCTGGAGCCTTCTCTTCTTCAGGCTGAACAAGCCCCACTCTCCCAGCCTGGCCTCCCAGCAGAGGGTTCCAGCCCTCCCAGCATCGCTGGGGCTCCTCTGGCCCCGCTCCAACAGCTCCTTGTCTCTCCTGAGATGAGGACTCCAGAGCTGAAGCCAGCCCTTCAGGGGGGGCGTCTCACTAGAATGGAACAAAGGGGCAAAAATAAGACAAAAGTATTTCTCTCACATCCCATTCCCTGTGCCAACGGCCCAGTGCACCTCCTTTTTCCCTTCTGTCCTCACACAGGCAGCCCCCCCAGGACACCAACCCTGCTGCAAGACTAGGCAGAGCTCACCTACAAGTACCATTACCCTGAAGAGCACTCACAGACACCATTAACCAGCTGCAGAAACGCAGAAAACAGCAGTTCTGCTGAAGAATCTGTGAACCCCCAAATCCTATGCCCTGTTTCCTCCTACGCTGACGTTGTTTGGCTCACCGTTCCCCTGACCACACACACATGAGCGTGCACCAGCCAAGGAAACACCAGTGAACCAAATGGGAGATGAGGTGAGCTTTGCCAAGTGCCCACAGCTACTCAAGGTGTAACTCTGGGGGAAAAATACAGGATAAATATGACCAAGGGCTCTGTAGGGCTCCCAGAGATGCTTCCTGGCAGCTGAAGAGAGGTGCTTTCATCTCATCAAATGAACTGGTTCCTAAAGCACTTCTGTCTTCTCAGAAAAGAAGCTAATTCTTAGAAGGGACTGTGAAGTCTCAAAGCAGAAGCAGTGTAATAACTCCCTGGAGAGGAACCAGTAAATGATCAGATTAGCTTATGAAATGCTGCCCCAAGAGCAAGATGTCTCTTGTTATGGTACTTGAAAGTGGATGAATTATAGTTTAAAATAATTGAAACATAAGTTTTGCAGTGATGGCTAAGCTGGAAAACAAAAGAAAAAAAGCTCTACCTGGTGCGGGTATCACAGTTTCCAGATGTGTCTGATCAAGCTTCAGTTTGTCTCCAGAATCAATCATCTTCACAACTGCTGTGTATTTGTCAATCACTTCCTGTCGTGAAACATGGAGGCCAATGAGAAAAACAATAATAATAAGAAGAAAAAAAAAAAATCTCAAAATGTACATTTCAAACTTAACCTCAGGATCTTGAGTCTGCATCTCTATATTTTCAAAAGCAGCAAGGACTTCTGAGCTGTCCTCAAGGCACCCGGTTTCCACAGCCTGCTGCCTGGCCCCACTCAGAAGGTAGGGTTAGGTTAAAGCACCAATGACTGCTCTCATCGACCACAAATTTTCACAGAATCATAGAATGGTTTATGTTGGAAGGGATCTTCAAAAGCCATCTAGTCAAATCCCCCTGCACCGAGCAGAGATATCTGCAGCTAGAGCAGGTTGCTCAGAGTCCTGTCCAATCTGACCTGGAATGGTTCCAGGTACTTCTACCACCGTTCTGGGCAATCTGGAGCAGTGTTTCACCACCTTCACTGTAAATAACTTCTTCCTTAGATCTAGTCTGAATATTCCCTCTTTGAGTTTCAAACCATCACCCCCTGACCTCAGCTTTCTGATATCCCCTTTTAAGTACTGAAAAGCCACAAGAAGGTCTCTCCAGAGTCTTCTCTTCTCCAGGCTGAATAATCCCACCTCTCTCAGCCTTGTCTGAAGGTTTTGTCAACTTTTGGGGCAACTATCTTAGCGACACTCTCGAAGATGGACAGTAAATTAGAGGAGGCTAAGTTGGCTGGAAGCCACACAGTGACAACTGGGATGCTACCTCTCAACATGGAAAAATGTCACTGATCATCTTTGTGCCCAGCCCCAGCACAAACCACGTTCCACATCTCATGTTCAAGAGCTCAATGGAAGACAATCACTGGGACTCAAACTCTCCCAGATGTCTATCAAAGAAAGCTGTGATTTTGAACTCTCTAGACTCTTGCCCATCACTCAAAAATGCACCTGGGTGTCATCTCTGGCACTCTGGGCGGAGACTGTTGAGCCTTGGACTACCTGGTACATCATCACCTCACTGGCAGTAGATAAAAGAAAGCACTTGGAAACAATGGAGCAAGACTAACAGCCTGAAGACTCTGCATGCAGATGGGATCTGGTTCAAAGGCAACTTAAATATCAGTGCAGAACTGGCCAGTCTGAGATTAAAACCCCGTTGCACTGCCCTTGATCACATCCCGTTGACAAAGTGACCTTTCTCCACCAAGATGGATCTGTTAATAGGGACAAACTATGCAGGACACAACACTGCTTAAGAAAGGATGAGTGAGCAAATGACATGAACCCAATTCAGAGATTCACCCCCTGCCCAAATCAAGTCCCAGCACAGTTTAGGTGACATTTCTGTCCCTGTCACAGTGTTGACATCAGGCTGAACGCCTCACACAAGGAAATGGAACTTCAGAAGTTATCTGAGAGCAGGAAAGCCCAACCAATGCCACATGCTTCCAGTTACACACTTTACCTTAACAACAGCCTTCTTCTTGTGATACTTCTCCCCGAGCTTTTTTGTCACAATTTTCACAACGATTTCCTGGAAGATTTAAAAGGAGAGAAAAAATAAAAAAAAAAAATTAATGCCTAAATACACAGACAGCTCCACAATCTACACTAACTGCACATGCAAGTCGCTCTGACTCCAATCACAGGCTGCACAGCACAGAGCAGGAGGCACCAATAGTAAAAACTCAGCTTTCAGGAATTTGTCTTTATCCTCAAGTTACTGCCTCAATGGAGTATCCCTCGAGATTGTTATTTTTCTGTTTGTTTTACAAATACAGTGACACTTGAATTCAGGACATGATGTGACAGCCCACAGTGGGTTAAGGGCAGGACTTTTTGTTCAAGAAGTTTCTTTAACTAGAGAATTCCACTCCAGCTGAGATGAGGCAGATGAAGCATCAGACTGCAGATCGTGCTCAACCAGAAGAGTAGTTCCTCCCAGATAGTGGAATATTTCCCGTGTGACAGCTTGGGAAATAGGAGTGAATTTTGTTTGGAATCTGCTTATGGATCTTGCTTTGGATCTGCTTTTGGATCTTTGATCTCTCCACAAATCAATCTTGGCTTTAGAGATGCAGAATGGGTTGTATTTGGTATAATAATAATTTTTAAGACACTTACAGGCTGCAACCAGTAGTCTCTTCGAGATGTTCTTTTCTTCTCCTCTTCAAGCTACAGAACAACAACAAATAATCACCATTTACTTCCTCCTTTCACTGCAGCTTTCCCATGCCTTTGAAAAGCTGAACCAATTCTCCAGGCCCACATCAAGTCGGGAATAAAATAAAATAATTTTTTTTAAAAACGTAAAATAAGGGTAAGTCACTGTGTGCTTGCTGCATAAAAATCAATTTGATGAGATCCAGGAATCCATGATAAAAAAAAAAAAATGTAGATTTATCAAGTGTTTCTAGATATTTTCCTTCCAAAATCTGTGTTCCTTCACTTCCAACATCTCAGTCATCTGGTGAATAGGAACAGATGAGCAGCAGAACCCAGTTTTAATGGGGAAGTGAAACCATTTTGCCCAATAAGATAGAAGTCTGAATTCCATCCACATGAACCGAAGGTCTGAGGTCACGTCAAAATGGACACCCTGGCAAAGTGGACATAGCCACAGATACAGGATTACACAGACCCAGATCCTGCATGATTATTACCTCCATAATCTCATCCAGTGCAGTTTTCTTCTTTTTCTCTTTGGACTGACCAGAGCTATGAGCTGATTCTTTTCTTTTAACTGTCCCTTCCACCATCTTCAGTGCATTCGGTCCAAGGACACTGCTGGAAAAGTAAGATGGTGTTTTTCACAGCAGACTTTAAATTGTCTCCTCTACCAAGATGCATTTGAAGAGCTGTCTGTGCAAAAAGACCTGTTGACCTATTTTATTTCAGCTGTGCAAGTCACCTGCCAGACCCTGCAGGTCTCCTTCTCTAGGACTGCATTTGGCAGCTAGAACTGATTTCCTCAAGGTGGAAACCCCATGTCCACCGATGTCTGTTGCCAGCAGCCCAGCAGAATGGAAACAACCCAACGATCAGTTCACTGGTACAAAAGCCACGAGTTGATTGAGGACTTGGGTTCAATGAAGAAGAGAAAAGCAGGTCTGCAAATAGAGTTTTCAAATTCAAGAGGACAAAGTTCTGGCTTTATAGAGAAGCCACCTGGACAGAGCAACTCTTGAATGTGGTAAATGTTTAGAACTCCTTCCAGAGACAACTAATCCATCAGGGGGAAAAAAAACATGGGAACATGTAGAAAAGGGCTCCACACCCAGCTTGTTTGGTGTTTATTTACACCATCCTCACAGTCATATTCAAAACAGGGAAACAGCCTCTGAGTTGTGACAGAAAAGAGCGATCAGCACAAAACATTACATCTCGGGGATCAGGAACATCGAGGTAAAGGGAGAACTGCCGAAAGGCAGCTTGAGTTCAATCATTTTTATAAAAGATAGTTGAATGTAGTAAAAAAAAAATAAAATGTAGGTGTCTCACTGGGAAAAATGAAGCAGCTGCTGTGAGGTGGATGGTTAAGGCGATATTAACTTGGCCTTACAACAAATGGCTTGTTCTGCCTGTGGTGAGGGTGTGGGATAGACCAGCAAAGGGAAGATACATAACGGGGATGAAGACACAGAAATGGCAGGAAAAATAAAACTGTGTTTCAGAGGAAGTCTGGATAATCTCCATAGCAGAGTTCTAGAAGAAAAAGCACATTAAAGCACAAATCCAATAGCAAGTACTTAACATGAAATCCCATCAAGGCTAACACACAATTAAAATGTAACAACTGCAGTGCCTACGTTTGAGAAGGAACACACGTCAGGCTGGGAGGTTATCAAGGGATTCCTGGGTGGCAATATGACAACAAATCTTATTTATTGATGCCCCTGGGACAAAGCATGAGAGACCACCAACACTCTTCAGGTGTGGCAGTCAATGTGGAGGACACAAGAAAGAATTGGACAGCAGAAGGGACTGGTTTGTCTTGAAAAATACGTTTTAAAAGAGGCAAAATTCAACAGCACGCTACACAAGCTCCCACACTTTGGAAAGTTTACTCTGATTACCTCCTACCTACTGGGAGCTGTTTAAGAACAGCAGAAGCAGAAAGGGGTCTGGCTGTAAGCACAGGTGACAGCTACCAGTGTGCACCAGTCATGAAAGAGTCAAAAGCAATCCCAGGAAGCATCAGGACAGACAAGCGTTGGTATGAGCAGTGATGTTTCATTTGCAGCATGTCCACATTTGACCAGCTCCACTGCTCAAGATCAGCTGCAACTGGAGCAAGGACAGGGAAGGGACACTGAGTGGGTCAGGAAAATGGGGAGATGAGGCCAGTGTTGTGCAGGCTGGTTTGTGCAGCACTGTGAGGGCTGACAGGATAAAACTGTTCTCTGCAGATACACAGTCTGAGAAAACAAACAGCAAAGAGAAAAAGAACTATTAAGGTGTTTATGTGCTGCTCTTGGGGCTAAGAAAGTCAACAGTCTCCTGCGGGGCATGAAGAAGAGAGGGTGACCAGCAGGTCAAGGGAGGTTCTCCTCTCCCTCTGCTCTGCCATAGTGAGGCCACCTCTGGGGTACTGCATCCAGTTCTGGGCTCCCCGGTTCAAGACAGACAAGGAACTACCGGAGAGAGTCAAGCAGAGGCTACAAAGATGCTGAGGGGACTGGAGTATCCCTGGTGCTGAGGAAAGGCTGAGACCTGGGCCTGTTTAGCCTAGAGAAAAGTGAAAGGGGATCTGATCAATGCTGATCAATATCTAAAGGGTGGGGGTCAAGAGGATGGGGACAGACTCTTGTCAGTGGTGCCCAGTGACAGGACAACAGGCGGCAGGCACAAATTGGAACATAGGAAGCTCTGTCTGAATGCAAGGAAAAACTTCTTTCCCGTGAAGGTTTTGGATCCTGGGCAACCTGCTCTGGGTGACTCTCCTTTAGCAGTGGTGTTGGATGAGAAGATACTCAGAAGCCCCTTCCAACCCCCATCCTTCTGTGATGTTAAATGCCCATATCAACATGAAAGCAACTGGTATAAACTGGCCATTACTACATTCACTTGAGAAACTACAGACAAGGTCCTAACCCTCAGAGCAAAGAGGTTTTGAAGGCTCTTCCCTTGGGAAGCCCCTAACTGTGTACAATGGAAGCTGCTAGAGAGGAGTGCACACCGGTACACTTGCAGTACTGCAGACAGGAACCAGTGACCTCGTCAGTAGCTTCTGCTCATTCCTTAATTAGAAATAATTCTAATCTTACTTCTCCACTGAGTGAGTTAAGTAGGGATTTGAGGATGTAAGTTGTTTTTAAATTGAAGGAGGTAAGATGGCTCCCAGTTTGCTCCAGGGCAGTGGGCATCAGAAGCCGTACCCACAGCAGCAGAGGTGACTCCCGCCTCAGTGTCAGCCACGAGGATACTCAAGGGAAGGCACAGCTCCCCTCTCACACCTCCTTTCTCACTCCCCTCACTTCTCAGCAAGGCTCCAACTCCATCTCTGTACCCCATTACCAGTACCCCCACGTCCTCAAAACTCTGCCATCCACTACTTGCCATCTCCTGGTCCTATTTCTGCACGTCGCTGAGGAAATACAACTGCCAGGTTACTGTAGCTTGTGCTGTGAGCATAAAATTGGGAAGCCAAAAAGTCCTGCAGGGTGCTGAGCTGGGTTACTGGACACCAAGCTGAACTCAACTTGTGCTCAGTAATAGCCAACAGCTACAGAACACACCTTGATGCTGACACAGGGAAGCAGTTTCCATACAGGACTCTGAAGTGATTCCTGTATCACCAGTGACACAGAAGGTATCCATCCAGTCACTTCCCCACGAAGAGGGTACCCTAATTTTGCTTCTACACTACCAGTACAAAGTGTACAGACAAGTGTTTCGTCTCTGCTATGAAAAAAATAAGACTACTTGATACAAGATTTCACATTCAGCCAAATTTTAGCAAGCACCTTAAGTATCCCTCAGTGAAACTATTCAAGTGAGTGTCTGAATTTTCAGACTCATTTTAAGCACAAGTCAATGCTTAGGGATAATTTACAAGTTTTCCTCAAAGCCTGAAATCTGTATCTATTATTGCAAAGAACTACTTTATTGTCTCATTTTCTGCCTGGCGTATCTCCCATCAGATACCTTATCTGAGAGCTGAGCTTGTGATGAGAGGAAAGCTTTCATTTTACCTGCAACACATTTAATTACAATATTGCCTCACATGAAAAGGTGTCCTGCTCATCAAACAGTTTCAGAGACTGCTCTAAGTCAGCATTGTTTGCATTATCGATCCCTTTTGTCCCGAGTTGCTCGTGGTTATATGAGGACAATTAAACTCATGAGCTCTAGAAAGATTTGCAGCAGGCAGATTCAGCTTCTCAAATGATGATTGGAGAAAGGATTACCTCCAATTAGACAAGGCAATCAAAGCTTTCAGGAGCTAAACTTAACGAGTCATGAAGATCTATTCGGAGAAGGCAGCAGGGACTAGATGGTATTCACTTCAAAAGTGTCGGCTGGATCCCCTTATCCACCCTTTCCCAGAAAAGTGTCTTCTCAGAGGAACCTACAACTGCCTGTTACTTCATGGGCATCTGCCACGAACCACAGGGAGTTCAAGAAGGCTCCTCGCAGCACACATTTAAGACAGCCCCATTCAGCCAGTTTAAATACAAAAGGAACCCAGTATCCCCTCCTGAATAACACGACAGGATGAGATATTAGACTCCAAATATTCTAGGACAAGATGAATCTTCCTACCCATTCCAATGCCATTGTCATTTAAGTGCTTTGCAACAGTAAAGAGTTGCCCTTAAATTCTTTTTCTCACCTTGTTTTAGAAGATGCTGCTATTGAAGTACTTGCTCCTTTGTTTAAATTAAATGCAACTAAAAAATAAAAAGACATTACTCTATTTCTATCTTTAAATACAACTACATTGAAGGATGTTATAATTTTTTTAATCTGCAAATGGAAAAGATCACAAATTTGAAAATATTGACTAAACTATGTTTTGGTTCAGCTTTTAAAATAAATTACTTCAGACATTGTAAGAAAGAATATTCTGTTTTTCCATATCCCAGAGCTGTTTACAACCAATCTCAAAGCACTTTATGAATTACAGAGCAGGCCTCAGCGCTCTTCTCGGGGTAATCACAAAATCACCTCCAGTAGGTTGTAGAAAATTACAGATATTGAAATCTGGTTACCTTTTTCTTCTTCACTTTCTCTGTTCAGTTCAGTATAGACTGGCTTTTCCTGCCAAAAGAATACAAAATACATTTCAGGAATCAAACAGAAAACGGAGTCAAGGTGTCATTTTTTTGGTGATCATTGATTAGTTCAGTTTGTCACAGATAACCGTGAGATTATTACAAGTAACTGCAGTATTCCACCTGGCTTGATTCGTAAGAAGATTATAAATTGAAAACATGATCTCATTATAGGCTCCTGTACAAAATTCTCTAATTAACACTCTTGACAGATGCTGTCTAAACTTGCTTGATTCCAGCATGAAAGTGGCCTTACCGTAACAGTTTTTTTCTAGTTGAACCAGCATGATTAGACTGGTTTCTGGACAAACTGATAACCAATGAAGGAAATTCTGGAACCTTTCCAAATTTTTAGCACTGAAGGCTCAGACCATTTAAATTTGAATTAGTTTAAAATTAAGCAAAAGATAATGGTTTACTCCAGCATTTGAACGCCCCTATCAACACCCGCGATCAAATGGCAGGTTCCAGTCCCAGGCAACAACATGTATGGAAGTCATGGAATGATGCCAAATAAACAGATCTCAAATACCACACTGGCGTTACCAAAATAGAACTTTTAACTATGTGGATTTGATTATGTCAGCCCACCCCTGGTTATCTCAGCCTCCTTACTCTACAAGGTACTTGTTACCTGCAGCCCTAAAAGTTGTGAAATACCGTAAATGAAGACAGGTCGTGCTGGTTACTCTGTTTACTCTTCCTTCCTAAATTCAAGAGTGATTTTTAAATCACTTGAAGACCAGTAATTATTACTCCTTTAGGATTAAAGCAAGCCTGGTACAAAGTAACTCCAAGTTTTCCATCAGAGCAGGTTATAATTTAAGATAATCGTATAGCAGAAAATTCAGAACATAAACAGAACTGGTGTGCTGAGTCAAGAACAGGAGACAAAAGTTAAAATCAAAATCTGAAGTGGCCAGGATCCGACACTAGGGACACAGGGCAAAATTGTACTTGATTTCAAATTCACATCAAATTTGAAAGGAGTTGAAACTTCTGAGTTTCTTTTATTTATTTTGGTTTTCAAACTGTGATTCCATAGAGGATCTTGGTGTTCATCAGCTGTCAAAACCATCAAGTTGGTAAATCAAGGAAATGTAACAAGCTGCAGTTTCAACAGGAACAAGATAGTTAAGGCCAAAGTACCTGGGAGAAGACTGTTCCTTGTGGCTTAGAAAAGCACAGCAATGCAGCCAAATAAGCACACTGCTCCCCAGTTTGAACTGGTGCTGAGCTTGTAACCTGAAGCATGAAGCCTACTCATCATCTTCTAACTGACTGCAAGGGAAATACCAGTGCACAGGTCCCAGTAGCATCGAATTCACCATTAACTAAACCCAGGAGTTTTGAGCAGAAGGCTGACATACAGGTCATTCTCCTCACCAGTTCTTTCCCTTCCAAACCTCTTCTAACTTGTTGTTCAATGAATTTAGCAGTTTTTTCTTCATCATCAAGGTCCTGTTTCTTCTTCCTCTCTTGTTCTTGTTGCCTGCGAATAGTTTCTGGGTCTCGATCAATGTATTGAATGTACCAGCCTTTTGGAGTCTCATCGACCTTACAGAGACCTGGAAAGTCAATGCAAGACAAAGAAAGATTAACACTCCCCAAAACAAGCAAGGGACAAAGAAAATATCAAGATCATCTTCACAGTCCACGTCCACTCTAACAATGCAGATACTTCAGCAGAGACAACACACCTCTTGTTGGCCTGGTAGAACTGACTTTCGTCAACGCTCCCCTTAGTACCTGTTTCTGCCCTTTAGCTTCTATTTGGAAACAGGCCAGAGTATGTAATAAAGAGGACAGAGTGTTTTTAAATACTTTCCTCATTGAAGAAAATGTTTCCTTCCCACTGTTTGCACAAGGAAGAAAACAGAAACCTAACATGTAACTTCACACTAAAAGAAACTTTACTATGCTACCTTATTGTTACCAACACTCACTAGAGCGACTTTTCCAACACCACAAGACTCCGGATCTGATCAGAGCCAAAGTAAACTTTTTGTCACTCCACAGAGCCGTTTAATCTCTCTCTCTCACTGCACACAACACTTTAACCCTTTCACTAGGCCAGGACTGAGAACGGCTGCTCGCTTCTTGCCACCTTAAATACAAAAGGATTCTGCAGTGGTAAGAAATGTTCTAGCACCATTTTTAATTTTTAAACGGCAGCTGTCGGAAGTTGATTGAGAATTTAGCAACGCCTCCTAATAAATACAGACCAACAGATGAAAGGTTCACGATTGATGCCTTTATCCCAGGCTTCTGACATTTTTCATAAGCAAATTCCTAAGGGTTAGCACAGAAATATTTCCGGACATCTGTTAATATAAATACAGAAGGGGGGGAGAAAGAAAAAGGAAATGGGAGAACTAACATCAGTGTTTACTAATCACTTATCAGCAAGGCAATTACCCCATCATTTTCAAACTTGCCAACCCTGAGCAACTGCATTTACCTTCTCTTCCCAGCCATTTAGTGAAATCAGTCAGTGTCTCCCACTGTGTGGCGTTCATGTGGATGTGCTCTCGATGGCTGATGTATTCATTGTACACAATATTATTGTGGACTCTCTTTGTTCCTGAAAGACAGAATTAGGGTTATTAAACCTAAGTTTGGGACCTAGGGGAAAGTAACCAAAACTTGTCGCGCCAAATGAATAAAAGACATTAAAAACAAACAAGCAAACGAGTAAACAAACAGGAAAATATTTACCAAACCGCCTCCTGAGGAGTTCTAGGAAATCATTTCGGAATTCCCTTCAGGGATAAAAAGAAAGTATTTTAGTAAAAGTTTACCAATGACAAGGTAGTTTCCTATTGTCTTTAACAATTAAATATCTGCAGTATCAACAAGAGTATTCTTTAGAACGAAGCACAATGAAATTCAGATTGCCTTTTTCAGTACAATAGCATGAAACACCGTGGGCAGGCAGGCAGAAACACTATCTGGCCCGTGCCCACACAAGTTACACCTTCAAAAAGATAAAACCCTTTCAAAAGGGGTAAAATGGAAAGAACGAATGGGAAACACTTCCCGCTAATTGTCGGTATTTCGTTACCGGGTCTCTTCCCAGGCTGAGTGACACAAAGCATGGAGCAGGACAAGGGTGCTCGGTGGGGCAGGTGCATCACTCATCTCTCTGCTAATTCAAGGGCTTGAGTATAAAGCTTCAGACTCGTGCTGAAGACAGCTTCAGGCAACCCAGCTGACACCTGGGGCAGCTGGACAAGGGACTGGGGGACATTGGGGGATGTCAGTCACACTCCTGACATGTTATCTCTCCGTAGTGGCTCTTTCTGTTCTTTGTGACCCCGCGCGGGGCGGTTGCTTTGGTGGGGCAGAAGGGTGACACACTTTGTAAGGCACAGCAACGTAAGAACGGACTCAGGCCCGGGGTAAAACTGTCAAATTTGATGAAGGAACTTTGCTCCCTCAAACCTCTTATGTGCATTCAAAAGTGGCATCGCCTACGTTTCCAAATTGCCATTAAAAAACAGAGCTGATGCTAAAATTTCTCAAGATAATGTGTCTTCAGTGGAACAGGACTGGGTCTTAAGAGCTGGGGCTGTGCTGATACAGGAATGAAGATCTATGTAAGAATAGACAGCAAACTTACTCAGAAAAGTAATCCATGAATTGCTGAGGATTTTCAGAAGCCAGCAGCAATTGCCTCTGGTGGGACTCGGACATGCAATGACATTTGAAGCCATTCTATAAAATAAAAAACAAATACTAGGCCTGTCCTTCCAACAGTCACATATCTGAAGAGTATTAAAAATATTTTTTTTTATAACTGAAATCTCTTGGAGGCTCCACAGAAAGGACCTTAATTCAGTCATAACCTGCACAGGGCTGTTGTTCATCCTGACCCGGGCCAGCCAGGAACTAAACTCTTCCTGAGGCCAAGAGCCTCCAGACAAACTCTTTCCTCTCTTATGAGGAAAGGCTGAGAGCCCTGGAGCTGTTTAGTCTGGAGTAGAGAAGATTGAGAGGTGATCTGACCAATGGTTACAAATTTCTGAAAGGTGGATGTCAAGCAGAAGGGGTCAGTCTCTTTTCTGTGGTCCCTTGGGGTAGGACAAGGGGCAATGAGCACAAACTAGAACACAGGGAATTCCATTTCAACAGGAGGAAAAACTTCTTTCCTGTGAGGCTGACGGAGCCTGGAACAGGCTGCCCAGAGAGCTTGTGGAGTCTCCTTCTCTAGAGAGATTCCAACCCCACGTGGATCTGCTCCTGTGTGGCCTGTCCTGGGTGATCCTGCTCTGGCAGGGGGTTGGACTCGATGACCTGCAGAGGTCCCTTCCAACCCCCACCATTCCGTGATTTTACGAAACTACGGAAGTGGTTGTGAGACAGGACACTCCCACAGTTCTCTTCCTTCCTTGTGGAACTGGATAGATGTGGCACCACCCAGGTTCCCCCAGGACCCATCCAAGCGCTTTTGTAAGGGCACCAGAATATTTGATGGCTCCCCATCCTTGACCAACACTGACACAAAACGTGTGTAAGGAGGGGACGGTGTCCTGGGTGTCATGCTATGGACTGTGGAAGTCCGGCCAGCTCTGGCACAGGGCTGAAGTCATTGGAGCTCCCCAAAAAGCACCCAGACATAGGACATTTGATCACATCAATTTTTTTTTGTCTAATATAATGCTCTTTCATCATCATACGATTAAATCTGCAGCAAATTTCATTCCACAGAGCTCCACTCTCCTGTACAAAAAGATCTGATTTTAAAGCAGTGACTTTTTTTCCCCTTGTAGTCACTAGGAAAAGAACAGGACTTGAGCTTTCTGGATGAAATGGAAAGTGGGACAGAACTAGCCGAAGAACAAAACAATCAAACATTCCTAGGATGCTTTACTTCTCTAAAGCACATTACAGACAACAGTCATGGAAGAGGGAAAACTAATAGTACACTGAGCCCAAGGGAAGGTATTTGCTGGAGGACAACTCTGGTGGATATCCAGAAGAGGAGGACACTGGCATCCCACAAGCATCTGGGTCCAAGGGAACAGACAAGCGAAAATAAGAGGGGGAAGCTTCAGAGGAAAAATATCTCTTCATAAGGGGAGAAGAAAGGAAGAAACTGAGTCAGCATCAGAAGGAAGGAGTCCTCAGCACAGGAAGGACAGGTCACTGTTGGAGCGGGACCAGAGGAGGCCACAGAAATGCTACGAGGGCTGGAATCCTCTGCTGGGAGAACAGGTTGGGGTTGTTCAACCTGGAGAAGAAAAGGCTCTGGGGAGACCTGATTGCAGCCTTTCAGTATTTAAAGGGGCCTGTCAGAAAGATGGGGACAGACTTTTGAGCAAGGCCTGTTGCAATAGGACAAAGGATGACGGTTTTAAACTAAAAGGAAGAAGATTTAGACTAGGCAAAAAGAAAGAATTTTTTACACTGAGGATGGTAAGACACTGGAACAGGTTGCCCAGAGAGGTGGTCGATGCCCCATCCCTGGAACCACTCCAGATGAAGTTGGCCAGGGCTCTAAGCAACCTGCTCTAGTTGCAGATGTCCCTGCTGAGTGCAGGGGGATTGGACTAGATGGCCTCGAAAGGTCCTTTCCAATCCAGACCACTGTTTGATACTGTGAAGAGACCTCATAGCGCTCCAGATGCGCATCCCCTTGGACGTGACACCGCACCCACCCTTTCCCCAAGGGAAATTGTGACTACTCTGCACTCCTCTCAAAGGCAGATGGGAGCCACCTAATTCTTAACCCCATCGCCCTCTCCAAGTGTGTATGAGGAAGTCACCCCTTCAGGGGATTTGGGACCACCCTGTGCTCCCTCTCACCCTGGGCTGATCAGTCACTCTGCAGGCCATTAAATATTCACAAAGATGGATTGGGGTCAACACACTTTCTCCAAAGGGAATGAGAACTTCTCTCATAGAGGAACCCCGCAACCAGGAACCCTCCAGGTCCCACCAGTCTTCCCTCAAGGGTACCATGGTAACAGAATTGTTAAGGTTGGAAAAGGCCTCCAAGATCACCTAGTCCAACTGCCTACCTAACGTTATCATGAGTACAAGAGTCACAAGCACAAGAGTCATGACCACACTTTCACAGTCCATACAAAAGAGAGTGAAGACCCCTAGAGGAGAATAAGGACCCTCTCCAACGGTCCCCTGAAGAGTCTGGGTTCCCCATGCTCCTATGCAAGTGAGGTCCGGATGCTCCCTAGAGCGACCACAAGCCAGAGATGGGATCGGAACCCCCACAAGGCGACGGGGGACACTTACAAGCGGAATCTGAGCCAGCCCTGTACCCCCATAAGGGAACCGGGGAACGCCACAAAGTTATGAAGCCGCATACCCCCTAAAACGATAGCAACTCCCTTTAAGAGCATTGGGAACCCCAACAAAAGCGACCTCAGCCCGTCCGAGTCCCCCTCGCTGGTACCGGGGACGTTCACAAGGGGGAAAGGAGTCCTCGTAAGGGGACTGAAGGCGGCAACATAGCGGACCTGACAGCCCTGGGTACACCCGAGAGAACCACCNTTCGCCCGGGGGGCCGCCGTCGCCCTTTACCAGCCGCAATGGTAACGGGAGGCGGGTCGGGTCGAGCAAGGTCCTCTGAGGATGGAGGGGGATGCGTCCCGGTTGCGGGGGAGGCAAGCGGCGGGGCGGCCCCGGGGTGGGTGCTGAGGAGCGTGATGCTCCCCCTCAGCCGTGCGGCGCCCCGAGGTGGTGGGACCGCCGCCGGGGGCAGCCCCTGAGGAGCTATGGGCTGAGAGGTGGCTGGAGGAGCAGTGACCGTGAGGCTGAGGGCAAGCGGCCTGCCAGGGGTACGGCGGTGAGGGGACCTGCCGAGGATGGAGGTTCCGTCCTCTCGGCTGCGGATCTGGGGGTGGGGGGAGAGAGGGAGGTGGGAGCTCACAGGGGCAAGGGCGCTGAGGCCGAGGGGATGGATGGGCGAGAAAGAGGGGTAAAGAGGATGCCCTTGGAGGTGACAGCCGGTGCAAGGAGATTCTGCTTTTGTCAGGAAATGAGTAGCCTCCTCTGCGTCTTTTTAGCCGTTTTTAAAAAATACGTTTTTTGAAAGATGTCCCCTTACAGTGCCCTGCTGTCTGGCCTGTATTTGCATTGTGCCATTAGCTAAGGCAGTGGTAATGTGTTAATGATACACGGTGTCAGAGGAGATAAGGAGAAGGGAGGAAGGTCTGGATACATAGTTTAGAGTGGCTTGTCCCTGCCACAGGTGCTTTTTAAAAAAAACAGCAATTCTCTCCATGGAGAAAGATCTTGGAGTCCTAGCGGATAGTAAGTTCTCCATGGGACAGCAATGTGCCCTTGTGGCCAGGAGGGCCAACGGTATCCTGGGGTGCATTAAGAAAATTATATCCAGNCGCGGCAGCCTCACCTCATCTCGGCACTGCTTCTGGCACATCTGGCAGTACCAGCGCAGCTTTTGCAGCCCCTTCGACTTGATGCGGTTAGCGATGGCCTTGGGGCTGAGGAAATCCGACTTCCCCATCGCGGCGGCGGCAGCGAAGACCCCTGCACCACCCGCCCCCCCTCTCCTCTCCTCTACCCCNCGTTTTTTGAAAGATGTCCCCTTACAGTGCCCTGCTGTCTGGCCTGTATTTGCATTGTGCCATTAGCTAAGGCAGTGGTAATGTGTTAATGATACACGGTGTCAGAGGAGATAAGGAGAAGGGAGGAAGGTCTGGATACATAGTTTAGAGTGGCTTGTCCCTGCCACAGGTGCTTTTTAAAAAAAACAGCAATTCTCTCCATGGAGAAAGATCTTGGAGTCCTAGCGGATAGTAAGTTCTCCATGGGACAGCAATGTGCCCTTGTGGCCAGGAGGGCCAACGGTATCCTGGGGTGCATTAAGAAAATTATATCCAGCGGGTCTAGGGAGGTTCTCCTCCCCCTCTGCTCTGCCCTGGTGAGACCACATTTGCAATACTGTGTCCAGTTTTGAGCTCCTCAGTTCAAGAGAGACAGGGATCTACTGGAAGGAGTTCAATGGAGAGCTACAAGGATGATGAAGGGAAATGAATGTCTCCCCTATGAGGAAAGGCTGAGAGAACTGGGTCTGTTTAGTCTGGAGAAGAGAAGCCTGAGAGGGGATCTTATTCATGTCTGTAAGTATCTGAGGAGTGGATGTCAAATGGAAGGAGCCACTGTCTTTTCTGTGATGCCCAATAATAGGACAAGAAGTAACGG
This sequence comes from Baryphthengus martii, assembly GCA_013396935.1. NCBI lineage: Eukaryota > Metazoa > Chordata > Aves > Coraciiformes > Momotidae > Baryphthengus > Baryphthengus martii. Next base: position 69,716 of record VWZK01021398.1, read on the forward strand.
GTACAAGCTAGAACAAAGGAGGTTCCACCACAACACAATTAGAAAATTCTTTACTGTGAGGGTGACGGAGCCTGGAACAGGCTGCCCAGAAAGATTGTGGAGTCTCCTTCTCTGGAGACTTTCAACACCCTCCTGGATGTATTCCTGTGTGGCCTGCTCTGGGTGATCCTGCTTTGGCAGGGGAGTTGGACTCAATGGTCTCTTGAGGTCCCTTCCAACCCCAAACATGCTATGATTATATGAATTATTAAATTGTCATTGCTGTCACAGTGTCCTGCCATTGACAAGTGTTGGCTTGCTGGAGAACTAGTGAACTATCCTAATTTCTCCTGCATTCATTTTCAGGGGCCAAGTCAGAAATATGGCAACTCTAAAAGACAGTAAGTACTGGGTTTGTTTGCTTTTGAGAGAGGGCAACTGTTGTAGGAAAACCATGCATTAAACTATAATTTTGGTTAACTTCTGTTGGATAAACTGATTGTGATCGACCACAGCACTGCTGTATGAGCCTCCAGCACCTCTCATATTAAACACGTCTCTTTCAGAAAAGGCACTGCTTATAATGGTTTTCACACTAACATAGATGCCATTTCAGCAAGCAATATAGTTTTACTCAAACAAATAACTTTATCCTGTGTTAAACCAGATTTTTTTTTTGCTTTAAGAATAATTTTTTTTTCTGTTATGTTTATTTCCATGTGTGTTTATTCAATATTGTGGGGAAAAAAAGGTTGATTGAATGGTTCTGCTTGGATAATGCTTCTTCAAGCTGTTCTTTGTAGGTTCTTACACAGGGATATTGTCTTGGAATTGTGCTTGTCTGTGGGACACCCCTTTGGTTTCCTTTTTAGACCAGCATTTTCATATGAATCTCATTTTGCCACAATAAACAGCAGGAAGTTTATTCTGTCTCATTGCAGTATTTGGCTTTTCCACCCCCCATCGTGTTACCTAGGAAAAAATGACAATATACCTCCAATGATTTATTTGTGAAACAGGTAGAAAGAAAGAAAATAATAAACAGATCTTATGTTGGGCTAGATATTAAATAAATCTGTCTGGGCGATGGAAACATACCCTACATTTGGATTAGTGAGGTTACTAATTACCACTTTCTCACTGTAAATACCAAGGTCTTTTATAAGGTTTATTTGTACACTGTTTCTTTCTTTATTATTTCTTCTTTGAGGAACTTAGCAAGATATTTTTGGATGGCCGTTGCTGGCATTTTGTTGCTTATTTTTGATGTCATTATGCCCAGTACAGCCCGTGACCTTCAACTCTTAACCTTCTAGTTACCAGGCGCTTGAAGTCCATCAAGAACATTCAGAAAATTACCAAGTCCATGAAGATGGTTTCTGCAGCAAAATACGCAAGAGCTGAGAGGGAGCTGAAGCCTGCCAGAGTCTACGGAACGGGAGCACTGGGTGAGAGAAGACTCTTGTGATGTGGGAACAGGAGAGGAAGGCTTTCATGGTGGTGATAAAATGCCTTTTTTAACCTTTAAATTTTTTTTTTCAAAATAGTTTGCATCTCTAGGCCACCTTGAGTATTTCTTATATAAGTATTTTGTGAAAAGTGATCTTGAAGAGTTTTAATATGAAACTCCTAATGATTCCTGATTATTTCTTTTTTTAGCTCTCTATGAGAAAGCAGAAATAAAGGCACCTGAGGACAAGAAGAAGCACCTCCTTATCGGTGTGTCCTCTGACCGAGGCCTGTGTGGCGCTATCCATACGTCCATTGCTAAAACCTTGAAGAATGAGATCACCAACCTCACAAACGCCGGGAAAGAAGTTATGGTGGTCGGAGTCGGTGACAAGATCAGAGGCCTGCTTCAGAGGTAAAAAAGAGAAGGGTTTGGTTTGCTGGTTTTGGTTGTTTTCTGTGGTAGAAATTTCAAGACTGCAAAGCTATGTGGTGTTCATAGGGAGTTGCATTTAATGAAGCTGCTAAATTCAAGTTCCTTTACAAAAAAAATCTACCCAAAACCTGCAAATACGCTAAGATGGCATTTGGTCATCTGGGCATTTGAGAAACTGCTGCACAGCATTAATATATTTTTGGAATAAAAGTTTGCAAGCTGGTGACCCTGGCCCTCCTACAAGTATTTGTTTATCCTGAAGCTATCGTAATAATTTAACTTCTAAAAAAAAAAAAGCAAAATTTATCTCAGACCCTAATTTAATAGAATGCTTGGTTCTGAACACTGGTATGTCACTGGAATCAATTGCCTCTTGGTGCCACATTATGCATTAGAGAATCCCCTTGGTTCTAACATGGACTTGATGTTACTGCAGAACACATGGCAGTTATTTCCTGCTGACATTCAAAGAAGTGGGACGGAGACCTCCGAGCTTTGGAGATGCTTCAATCATTGCCTTAGAGCTGTTAAACTCTGGCTATGAATTTGATGAAGGCTCTGTCATCTACAATCGGTTCAGGTAAGATTCAACTAAAACTGCCCGGGAAAAATAGTGGGTAGAAGGCTTCAAAGAGCACATTGGCCCAATGAAGTGATGTGAAAACTGATTGTGAATTGTCCCATTTATTTCTTGAGGAGCGAGTGCGTTTTAGGCTGTGCAAAGAGCCGTTGGTGGTTTGTTGGGTTTTTTTTGATAGCTGTGGCTGGAATTCTCTTTTCACTTGTACAGTGGGTGCCGTTGTGTTTAATCAGTACGTCGTTATATCCACGTGGTATCCGAGATCTCTCCATCAGAGTCGTTGGAAAACTTTGTGGAATTGGAAGGCCAGAAGCTGTCTGTTTTGACTTTATTTTCAACACTCAGTTTAGACTCTTCAGTTCAGCTAACCCTGTTAATGCTATTTTCATACAGGTCTGTCATCTCCTACAAGACCGATGAAAAACCAATCTTCTCCTTTGAAACAGTTGCTGGATCTGGTAAGTAGTGAACTAGAAACCACCAGTTCTGTGAGGTGATAAACCACATAAAAAGTGCTCTGAACATAGGAGTGTGGTGTTAAAACATCTTACTATGGGGCAGCTCTCATAAATTTAGTGGATTGTTTTATCTTGGCAGTTCAAAGCTGACTATCAAGGTGCTGTGGGGCAAGAAGGTTAAAAACAATGGTTGTACAAATTTAGATTTGAGATTCTCTCTCAAGCAAGAACTAAGTGTGTGCAAAACTCTGTCAGTTCAGTGTTTCCAGCGCTGAACAGCCTGGGTATTGAAAGACTCAGTAAATATACCCCAGAATGTTTCTGCAGCATTGCATGGAAAGATTAAACATAATGTACCGACTATGTATTTGGCCTTGGTCAGAACCTGCCTTTCCTAGTGTTAAACTGAATGAAAAGGCATAAAATAACATTTTAAGTAGCAGAGAAATTATGAAAGTACCTACAGTACATAGAGAAAATCCTCCCCACTCCCTTAAATAGAGAAACAGGCTCTTTCCCATGGCATCGTCTTGTTTTGCTAGAGATAGGATATCTTGGGTTGCTCTTAAGTCCGCTCTTTCATATTTTACAGAAAGCCTGAGTATCTATGATGATATTGATGCTGATGTGCTGAGAAACTACCAGGAATTTACACTAGCAAATATTCTGTACTACTCCCTGAAAGAATCCACCACCAGCGAGCAGAGCGCTAGGATGACCGCGATGGACAACGCTAGCAAGAATGCTTGTAAGTCTGCTCTCTGGGCTTCCCAGCACTTCAGTGATCTAGTATGGAAGCTAAACACTCCCTTTGTGTGATTCTTTGTTTCCAGAATTAGAAGAAATGAGCTGGTTTCTCTCTTAATTTCCTTTTGAGTTTGGTTTTTTGGGCCAGTTCAACCAGGATTCGCAGCTGAATGTGTGAACCTTATTTATTCCCTGGAAAGAGGGATTTCTGTCGATTACATGAGAAACAATATTAGGTAACTGGAAGTGAAAGGACAGATTCTTTAATAAAAGTATGAAATATGAAGTTAATCTCATAATGGCCCAATATTCTTTGTGCTCTTCTCACGTGGCTGGGCTAAGAAATTCCAAATATTTGAAGAAAATAAATAAAATATGGCTCCATTTGCAGAGCAACAGGAACTTGAAGGTAATAGCAGTGGAGTTAATTGGCACTGAAATATAATTTAAAAGCAAACAATACGTGCTTGTGTTATGTTAAAAGAAGCCATGTCCTACCACGGTGTTTACCACTCTATCAGCTCTTCATCTTCAGATGTTTAACTCTGATGCCTCAAGCCAGATGAACAAGTTTCTAGATTGTCTGCTAGTAGTGTTGCCTGAGGGAGGGGCAGAGGAAGACAAGTGCAGTAAGAGTCTTAGTTGTTTCCTTGTATTTTGGACCCCTTGCTACAAAGAGACATTGAGATGTTGGAGCATGTCCAAAGAAGGGCAATGAAGCTGCCCAAGGAAGTGGTGGAATCCCCATCCCTGGAAAGGTTTAAAAGCTGTGTAGATGCGGTGCTGAGGACATGGTCTAGTGGTGACCTGGCAGCGCTGGGGGAACGGTTGGACTTGATGATTTGGAAGGTCTCTTCCAACCAAAGCGATTCTCTGATTCCATCATTTACAAGATTATTTGATATTCTGTTCATACAGCTCCTCTTTATCTGCATTTGCATACTTACATATGTCTACATTCCAATCTTCACATTTTTCTAGCTGAGATGATTGACAAATTGACCTTGACGTTCAACCGTACCCGTCAAGCCGTCATTACCAAGGAGCTTATTGAGATCATCTCTGGCGCTGCTGCTCTGTGAGTACCTGTACAAATGTGAAACGGGAGTCGTTGCAAAGTCGTGCAGTGCTTGTCCGTCCTGCTTCAGTCAGGCTGGCAGGGAATGTCGGGACACGTTGGGCCTAAAACTGAAGGGGAGATGATCCACGGCATGACTCCCCGAGTTTTTCAGCTTGCGCAGTTCTACTAACAGTTGTGGAGTTGGGCAGTCTTTTGTGGCCAGATAAAGTTGAGCAGCTGGTAAAATAGATCTTCAGGCTCAACACACATCTTCACCTGAACAAGTGATGGGTTTCCTCCTTTTTGGCTTTTGAGTGGATTTTTCCCTTTCTTCTACCTGAGCTGCTTCTACTCTGCTCAAATAGCCCAGTAGTGCTGGGTGGGGGAGAGCAACTCAGGTGATCTTGGAACCCTGGTGATCGAGGTAATCATGAGCCAGCAGTGTGCCAGTGGTCTCCTGGGGTGTGTGAAGAAGAATGTGGCCAGCAGATTGAGGGAGGTTCTCCTCCCTCGCTACTCTGCCCTAATGAGGCCACATCTGGAGTTGTGGGTTCCCCAGTTTGAGAGAGATAAGGAACTACTGGCGAGAGTCCAGTGGGCTGAGGGGACTGGAACATCTCTGTGCCAAGGAAAGGCTGAGAACGCTGGTGCTGTTTAGCCTGGAGAAGACTGAGACGGGATCTTCTCAGTGCTTATTGATAGCTAAAGGGCAGAGGTCAAGATGATGGGGTCAGACTCTTTCAGTGGTGCCCAGAGATAGGACAAGTGCCGTGGACACAAAGTAAAACACAGGAACCTCCCACCTAAACGTAATGAACAACTTTTCTGTTGAGGGTGCCAGAGCCTGGCCCAGGCTGCCCAGAGAGGTTGTGGAGTCTCCTTCTTTGGAGAGATTCCAAACCTGTTTGGACACGATCCTGGGCAGCCTGCACTGGGTGACCCTGCTGGAGCAGAGAGGTTGGACAAGATAATCCCTAGAGGTCCCTTCCCACCCCCACCGTTCTGTGATTCTGTGAAATGCTTTTGGATAACTCATCCTGTGGTGGTGGTCAGAAGCTGAGGGTTTAGGGGTGGGATTGGAAGAAGGAGGGAATTTTAGAGTCTGTTGATACCAAATGTGTATTTTACTTAGAAGTTCAGTATTTTATTTCCCTGAGAGAAGTTTTGTGAAGGAGTGTTCTGCAGGTTACAAAAGTGTGGGTTTGGGCCCCAATTTGTAATGGCACGTGGCTCGAGTGTTACATCTAACGGTTACAGGTTTGTGCTCTGCTCCAATGCAAATCTATGTGTTAATATTCTGCGTGTACGGAAAATGCCTGGAACAGGCGCCGCCTGGCAGTTCTGAGCTGTATTGTGCTCCTCACAATACACTTGTGGTCAGAAATACCTGCAGAAGTTCGGCCTGAATTTGCATGAGTTGCTTCCTAACCTGCTTGTTCTGTTTTTTTCTCATAAATACCATAACCAGGAATTAATCGGAAAAAGCGGTTCAGCCAAATCCAAGAGGTAAAGTCACAAAATAGAAACTGCGCTGTGTGTTTTAAATTAATTAACACAGAAAATCTTGAGGTCAAATGAGGAGGCTGGAATTCAGTGCTGTTGGTCAAACTTCGCTTTGCAAAAGAGCTGGGAAACTTCCCGGTGCTGGTTTGAATTTGAACAGCAAGTTCTTAAGAGTCAATAATTTAAAGCAAAATAGGGCTATGGTAACAGACAGCCACATTTGGCAACATTTTCTGTGTTTGGTTTTTTTCTGGGTTATTTGATTTATTTGCAATTACTGTTTTAATTTCTTCATTAGTGCCCTGAGCTTAACACAGTGACTTAAAAATGTCTGTGTGTAGGATATTGTAGCTAAAGAGGTTTAAAGCTAAATAAGCATATTCCCAATTTAAAACTTCAAGGAAAAATAGACTTGATAGAGAGTTGGGGGGGGCGGGTTAGGGGATATCAGTGATTTAAAGTTCAAATTGGAGGAGGCAAAAGTTTTAAATAGAAAACCAAATAATTAACAGCATTTTAATTTGCTTCAATTTTCCTTACAGATGAAGAGAAGCTCCTCTGAGCGTATGGTTTAACCTGCCTGTGTCTGTGGTACTAAGACTGCTCTGTTATTTTGTGAAGAAATGAGAAAACCCCAGAAATCTGTAAATTCTTACAATAAACCACCGACATGAAACAAATGTTCTCGGTTGTTCATGGAGCAAACGCTCTTGGTGTCTTTAAATATCTGGGATCGACTTGGCGACTCTTTGAAACTTAAATATTTTAAATCTGTGCTCTACACGTTGTAATGTTGGGCACATGCAAAACTGTACAAGTGGGTGTTGCTTTGTTCGACTGTAAAGTGGAAGAGTTTGCCTGTACTCGCCTTGAAAGTGTTGGTTTGTTACCTGTGCTGTGTGCTGAAGGAGGAGGAATAACTTCTGTGTCGTGCAGTTGGAACACTCCTCTCCATCTCGTTTGAATAGCTTATCGCTACTATATGTAGGGACCAGTGTAGGTTGGGGACTGACCTGCTGGAGAGCAGTGTAGGGAAAAGGGACCTGGGGGTCCTGGTGGACAGCAGGATGGCCATGAGCCAGCAATGGGCCCTTGTGGCCAAGAAGGCCAATGGCATCCTGGGGTGGATTAGAAGGGCTGTGGGTAGTAGGTCAGGAGAGGTTCTTCTGCCTCTCTGCTCTGCCCTGGTGAGACCTCATCTGGAATCTTGTGTCCAGTTCTGGGCCCCTCAGTTCAGGGACACAGAACTGCTTAAAAGAGTCCAGTGCAGAGCCACAAAGATGATGGAGTGGAACATCTCCCTGCTGAGGAGAGGCTGAGGGAGCTAGGGGTCTTTAGCTTGGAGAAGAGGAGCCTGAGAGGGGACCTCATTCATGTTTATAAATATGGAAAGGGTGAGTGTCAGGAGGACTGAGCCAGGCTCTTAGTGATGCCCAATGACAGGACAAGGGGCAGTGGGTGCAAACTGGAGCAGAGGAGGTGCCAGGTAAACGTTAAGGAAACACTTTTTCCCAGTGAGGGTGACAGAGGCTGGACCAGGCTGCCCAGAGAGGTTGTGGAGTCTCCTTCTCTGGAGACATTCAAAACCCACCTGGATGTGTTCTGGTGTGACCTACTCTAGGTGATCCTGCTCTGGCAGGAGGGTTGGACTCGATGCTCTTTCGAGGTCCCTTCCAACCCCTGACATTCTGTGATTCTGTGGTATGTGACCAGTAAAGAGTATAAAGTGTAAAAAGGAACCGGCAGCGGCGTGCTGTAACCATAGGGTTTGCAGAACGGATCTGAAGAGAATGGAAGTGGCCTTGAGCTTCACAGCAACCCAAGTGCAACACTGGGACGGGCTCAAGCAGCTACCAGCGGGTTGAGTCAGGCCTAAGTCTGCTTGTCTAACAACAGAAGTGCTGAGCTCAAGCTCAGCCTGCCTTAGAGGCAGACTGTTGGCTTGCCGAAGGACGTGCTGATGGTGCCCCGCAGCCTTCCGCGCCCTGCCGCGGTGTGCGCGTCGAGGTGCACGTGGGCAGAGGAACCGGGATCATGACCTGAGGTGGGATCCAGGTGCTGCTCACAGCAGCAGACTGGTCTCAATGGGTGAATTCAGTCAGGACAATAGGGAAGTTTGCCTCGGTTGATGAGGACTGGGTTAGGGACCAATTAAGCAATCTGGACATCCATAAATCTATGGGTCCGGATGGGATGCACCCGAGGGTGTTGAGGGAGCTGACTGAGGTCATTGCTAGACCACTCTCCATCATCTTTGCTAAGTCGTGGGAAACGGGAGAGGTGCCTGAGGACTGGAAGAAGGCCAATGTCACTCCAGTCTTCAAAAAGGGCAAGAAGGAGGACCCGGGTAACTACAGACCGGTCAGCCTCACCTCCATCCCTGGGAAGGTGATGGAACGACTTATCCTTGGTGACATCTTAAGGCATATCAAGGATAAGAGGGTCATTAGGGGCAGTCAACATGGCTTCACCAAGGGGAAGTCGTGCTTGACCAACCTCCTAGACTTTTATGAAGAAGTGACCAGGTGG
>VWZK01021398.1:89870-117815 GCA_013396935.1 Baryphthengus martii
TAGAAGGAACTTCTTTACAGTAAGGGTGACAGAGCACTGGAACAGGCTGCCCAGGGGGGTTGTGGAGTCTCCTTCTCTGGAGACATTCAAGACCCGCCTGGACACCTTTCTATGTGATGTCATTTAGGTTCCTGGTCTGGCAGGGGGATTGGACTTGATGATCCTTTGAGGTCCCTTCCAATCCCTAACATTCTGTGATTCTGTGATTCTGTGAAATAAAATAGACAATTAACTTTGAGTTGCGTTGGGTCTAGGAGTGGGGTTTTCAGTACTTGAATTTTTGATTTGAGCACATGCTTGGATATTCTGTGACCTTTTTTTTTTTTCTGCTGTAATTTCCATACAGTGAGGAAATGAAGTTTAAAAATTGCTTTTTTAGTTTCATATCGTGGAAGTATTTTTTTTTAAAAGTTTTTTTTTGTAAACATAGAATCTCAGAATATCTCAAGGTGGAAGGGCCCCATAAAGATCGAGTCCAACTCCCTGCTCCACTCAGGACCACCTAAAACTAGTTATATGTAGATACATAATACTAAATATAAATAATACGAAATTATTTATTAAAATTGATATTAGTAACTCAGCTGCATTTCTCTTAAAAAGACAGGTTCTGGTCTGATGAGCACAACATTGTCACTGGAAGGAAAAAACATTTCTTGCAAAATGTTTTGCCAAGGTAGAGCAAACTCAAACCTGCTCCAAGGTCAATGCACAGTCTCCTGTAAAGAGAAACTTCACTTCATTAGAGGAAAGCTCTTTGGAGAATGCAAAGAGCAGGGCAATATTTTAACTGGGAATTACCACAGTGGAAAGAATTTCTTTCTCATTAAATGTCAAATTTACCGTGTATGTTTTTTCCCTTTTTGTCCTTTTTTTTAGTCACTTCACTTTATCAGTATATAATAATTATCTTTATCGAAGTGTTAGATTTTGATGCTGGTTTAAATGAGCTGATTCCCTGTACCGATGCTGAATAATGGTTGTAAGAAGTATCTATCCAGGGCCCATAACATTTGTTCTAAGAAATGTACCTCTTTATGTCCTGATAACCTGAAATGGGGATCTTTTTAAGCTAATTAACTTCTTACTGGCTACCAATAAAGAAGGACAAATTGGTTTTTTACTTGACATTTATGAGATTACCGGGAAAAGGAGCAGCCTGAGCAGCAGTAGCTAGAAGATACTTTTGCCTGCTTAGTCACTACATTAATAGGACCCTTTTCCCCCAAACAAGTAAGGCTTATATACTTATTAAATAATCTACTGGCTGTGCTTTGGACTCTTCTTGTGGATGCTGGATGGAGGCAATGTGTTTTCTGCTTGAAAGAGTTATCCTGGAGTAACTACTCCTTGTAGATACACCGATATTTACTGCGTGGCAGGGTTGTGTGTCGTGTTGCAGCGCAAGGAATCTCTGGCAGAGCCTGTAATAAAAATACTGAGCAGCTACGCCTAATAATTTGCTGGCTAAAATAAAATTAAAAAAAAAAAAATCTCTTTTATGGCAGATGCGAGGGTGAATGCTGAGCTGTACGTGTTGTGTTGGTAGGGGGTAGTGACTCAGGAATTTTTCTCGATGTGTTTATTACAGAGCTGCAGTTGCTGCCTTGAAAACTAAACTAAAAGCTTTTCTATTCTGTACTCACTCTCTTGTTAAATGTTCACTGATTTGTACAAAATTTGGGCCAGGAAGGAGGCGGTGGTGAGGGTGAGTTTGCCAAAAATAAATCAGTTATTCTGAGACCGAATGTAAGGAAAGTAAGATTGATTTATTTTATTTCTAACCCCTACCCACCCTTTTGCAGGTTTGGGGTGGTTTTTTTGGAGGATGCAAGCATTGCTCAGCTTGTTTGCTGAAGGAATTCGTGTGACTGTTGCAAAATTAACCAGCTTTTAGTAGTTTCTAAAAATTCCTCTTCCCCACGAACCGAAAGCGAACTTTTATTGCCTGAAGGGCTGTTAGTGCACTGCCCTCGCTCCCGCTGCTCCGTTTTTCCTCATGGACAGCTGGAGTTAGGTGCAGGGGATGCTGAGCTGGATAACTTCCCACCTAGATACCCAGCTCTCCAGGGGGATGCTGTTCACCTGTAGTTTCAGTGCTGTGCCTTTTCAGGGAGCCGTTTCTGTGCGCGGGTTGCTCCTCACCCGGTGTTCGTCCTCATCTGTGGGGAAGCTGAGAGCGTCGTGGCCGCACGACCGTTCCCTCAGGTTTCTGGTGAGCTGGTTTCAGATGGAATGGGCTTAATTTAGCTCCTCTGTTTGCCGCAGCTCTATCACTTTGGGAGCACAGTTCCCGTGCAGGGAGATAGCTCAGCTTCAAAGCTCCTGAGAGGTTTTCTTAGTTCACCGTTTGCAGGGTAAGGAGGAAAGTTGTAACTTGCTGGATGAACTATTCCCACCTCCTTCCATCTCTCCCCAGTCCTGGACAAGAGGTATTATTTGAAGTGTTGTGGTACAGGAAACAGCAAGAGGCTGGAAAGCAAAAGCTCCAAAGCTCTTTGTGATCTGACACTGACTTGCTGTGTGACATTGGATTAATTATTTCACTGGGAGGCTTCAGCATCGGAATTTTTAAACAGGATAGCACAAATAGCTGAAGAATATTGAGACAAGTTCAGTATGCGCAAATTAAACTTTTTTTTTGGCATCGTTTACTTACAGAAAAAAAAGCCAGAGATTAAATGAAAGACCGGGAGAGAGTGTATTTATTACATGTTTGTCAGCACTCTCTTTCATGTGTCTGGCTTCTACTATTTTAGTGAATTTTTATGAAACCAGAGGGAGAAGAGGAATGCTAAACTGTTCAAATAAAAGTATAAAGGCACAAGCCTTTATTTGATGTATCACCTGAAATTGCATTTAATGCATTTTTGTGCTGTATGTATTTCCAATTGATAACTGTTTTCATTTAAACACAGATATGAAAACAGACTGAAACTTTTTTTTGTATGCTTCTACCTCTGAGGACACTCTTCCTTGAAAAGACGTTAGCTGAGCAGTCCTTTCATCCCTCTGACAGTTGCAGGTTTAAAATATTTGTTCGCTTTTAATCAATCTTATAACTTGGCATTGTCTCTTTGGAGGCAAACGTCAAAGATACTGGAAAAATTGAATCTTCTTCAAGGTTTTTTTTGTCACCTTTTGAACCTGGCTTTCTGACATGTATAATTGGTTTTTGATATGGTTGCTGAAATATTTCCATGCTTCAGTTGCACTTAGTGGTTGCTTCTCTGCCACGTGTTCTTAATAAGCACTTGTAGGAGAAAGCCTTTTTTACCATTTATCGCTTGCTAATCACGTTGGCACGCTTTTGGAGATTAAAAAGCTCACCTCCAGCTCTAGGAAAAGACCCTTTCCCATCACGGTGCTAAACTGGACTAAACTTTCCCCCTGAGTACGTGATGGTGCTGGTATCATGAGGCACAGACTGAGCGAGGTACCCAAAACACTGTCACAGAGCCCCAGAAATAGGGTGGACGTTGTGGTGCATCTTGCAGTCCCGTGTCCCATGTTATCCAGCTGGGAAACTTATTGCAGCATTTTCCCTGCCTCTGCCCTTCGTTTTTCTTCCGAGGGAAAGCGGCACAGGCGCGGTGTGTCCCCGGGTCTGTCCCTGCCCTTCACTGGTGTCGGCAGTGCCCAGCTGGGAGGGAGTTCTGGAGGGCCACACACGATGGGAACATGCAAGCAGCAGAGCCAGTGATTTCAGGAATGTCCAGGGAATAAATAGGCTCAACTTCTGGGCTTGCTGAAAAGTTTTCCCCAAGTTTTTCTTTTTGACTTTCTGTGCAGCTTGTACCTGTTAAGTCTCGACACCTTAGAAAATGGTTTAGTAAGTATAGCATAAAGAGCAACTAAAAGTGACAACACACAATTTCTCAGCCATGCCAGTTATCTAAATTTAGTATTTTAAGGAGAAGCCGCTCTTCCATCTACCTGAGAACGACAGGGAGCTCCTCACTACTCCAGAGCAGCAATATCTTCCTTTCATTACATTTATGTAAGTCTCCATATTTCTCTGACCCTAGGAAATGAGTATTGCATTCGTACCAGGTAGTACACAAACACAAAGTCTGGGATGGTTCTTGTCCTACGGAGTTCACGTTCTGAACACCCACGGGCCAAAGTGGCGCTGACTTGGCCTGAGCTCCCTTTTCGCTGTGGAGAGAATTCAAACACGAGCGACTCACCCAAAGTTAAACAACAGGCCAGTGTTAGAGAGCTGAGAATCAAAACCATAATCTTGGATATTACCCTTATCTGCACTGTGGGACTAAGAAGAGAAATTCTAGAAGCAAATTCTTATTTTCTAAATGTACCCGCAGGCCTAAGTTGGCCCGGGGTTTGAATTCATCCAGTGATGTGAGAAGCAGCCAGCTCGACTGCATCGGCTTCCAGATAAACCAAGAAGAGATTAAATGAAAGGACAAACAAAAGAGCATCCCCCCATTCTGTGAAGCTGAGTCTTCACAATAACGATTGTGTTCCTTCAAGGAGCGCGGGCTGGTTTTCCATAATTACTTTTTCAGGGAAATCACAGCTTGTCATCATGTAGGGATATATCTTCCTAAGCCAACTATGCAGCATTTTAATAATTCAGTACGGTTTTATTGAATTAAAAAAATAAAATAATGAAAAAAAAATAATGTTTGGAGTTTAAGGCGTCTTTGTTGTGTGGTGGTGTTATTCTGAAAAGTTCAGATGAGACTCAAAGCAGTGCTTTGGCTACCAAAACCCGGGTGCCCAGTTCTCCCTCTGGAGGACTCCAGAGGGATTTCCCTCTGTCAACTCAGGGAAACCGAGGCACTTGGAGGACTTGTGTGCTCTATAGTTTAAATCTTTGAGCCACTTTCCATCTGTAGAACAAACTGCAGCCTCTCTTGGGCTGTTTTCTTGGGGTTACATTAAATAAAAGTCCTGACTGCTCAGCCAGCAAGTTTTCACTGTGCTTTTCTTCAAGAAAAGAAGATTTTTGCTGTAGAGTCAAACTGAAATTACACCCCATGAAATCAGCCCCTGAAGTTTAGTAGAAAATACTCTCTCCTCATCAGACCACTACTTAATATTCCTGTGTTTCATCTGGGAGGTATATCTAACCGGTAGGTAAAGTGACTCATATTTTATGAAGCCTATAGATCTCATCTGATGGAAAGATACTATGTGAAGTATTTCTGTTATCAAGAGATACACGAGATACCTTCTTTTTTTTTTCTTTTTTTTTTTCTGCTACCCATCAACAAAATTTAATTGTTGGTTTTCTAGATTGAGAAACAACGTGTAGTCTGGTACATACTGGTAAAGGGAGACTTTCTGCATATTGAGGGCCTGGTTTGTTCCTTTGAATGTACATTATGAAATTAAAAACTATTTTACACGGTGTTGTACGGTGTTCAGTGACTGTTGCCGACTCAAGAGATGCCTGTTGCCGCTCCCTCGGTTTCGCTTGATGCGCTTCTTGAGGTGCAGTTCTTTTAATGGTAGGAGTTGAACCAAAGTGACGTGGATTGAAACGAAACACTTTTAGATGAGAACGTGGTCTTAGCCTGGAGGGTTGTACAGCCCCATGACCAGTAAGCCCAGCAGAGCTATGGGGCAGCCATCTCCGTTACTGGTGGTGAGCCGTGGCAGATTATAATCTCTAAGTCTAGATCTGCAGATCAATTGTTTTCAAACTGGATTTTTTCAAAAACGTTGTTCTTTTGTTTGTTTTTTTTTTGTCCCAGATGGCCGCACAGATCCGATTTTGGATGATGTAGGCGATGCCTTCAAGCTTATGGGGGTCAACCTGCACGAGCTAGAAGATTACATCCACAACATCGAACCCGTCACGTTCGCCCATCAAATCCCTTCGTTTCCTGTCAGCAAGAACAACGTCCTGCAGTTTCCCCAGCCGGGGAGTAAAGATGCAGAAGAAAGGAAGGAATACATCCCTGATTACATGCCACCTATTGTCTCTTCTCAAGAAGGTGCGAAATTAATCCTTTGCTTTAAGTTTCGGGTGCCTTTGCATATTTGTCCGTATCGTGGAGCGGTTGGAGTTGTGCTGCCCCATTGCAGTTGCTCAGCAAAGGCTTCCTTGGGGTGTTCCACAAGCCTGCTTTCAGAACGGGTAGCAGTGCTGGGGCAACTTGGTTGGCTGCTCATCCTTTCCTTTGGGATTAACCGGTGTCAAAATACGCCGTGTTGATGCCCATTTCTATAATGCATTTACGTTTTCAGATGACAAATGAACGTTCTCCGTGACCTTTTCTTTGTTAACCTCCCTCTTATATATACTGCAAAAGTTTACAAGGTAGCTGGAGAGACTGGCACAGCATTCCCAGCTCCCAACAGCTTTTTCTTCTTGTTTTGAACAAATTTAACGAAAAATTCCCCGACCAATAAGCCTCTTCTAATTAAAATGAAATCAGATTTCAAATAAGGAAGTAAGAGTCGTGTAGAGGCACAGTGCTTGCTTTTAATTCTCTCTGCTAATGTTGATTAGGGTTTCAACATCCCTCTTCCAGCTGCTTTCCTTCCTTTTCTTGTCCCACAGAGGCAGGGGTTGAGGATCATTGTAACAGTGAAACCAACTGAATGAGCTGCACTGAGCCTGAGAATTGTAACAGTGACAGTGGAAAAAGCAAAATAGATTTTTATTTTTTTTTTTGCTATTTTTCGGCCATATGAGATGTTATTACTAATAAGATAAGCCTTTAAGAAACGTGGTCTGACTTTCCCTTTGAACAGTGAATATGCCACAACTATAATTTATGAGGAAATAAATGTATGTGAGTGTGTGGATCAGGTACAAAAATCCCAGTCAAAAGAACCTGATTTTCCCGAAGAGTGTAATGAACAGATGCAATCCTCACAGGATGTTTAATTAATTTATCATTTCCTTGGGGACAGAGCAGGTATCATACTTGATTATGTGTATTGTTCAGCTTTAAGAACTAAGGTCTCAAGGTCTACACATTGAAATATGTGTAAAATGGCATAAAGATGAACATCAACAGCCTCACCTTATTAAAGAAACAAAATCCATTTGCTCTGCCGCTACAAATGTCGCATGGGGCAGTTTTTCAGTCAGTTAGTAAAGCTGTAGTAAGTCTGTGTCCAGTCTTCTGCACATCGTGTTCGGGTAGATAGGTGCAGTCGGTATGTGCTCCAGTTAGACTAAGTGAAGTGATAGTCAGGAACGGCATCTGAAGTGTCAGGTGCTAAGAGAAACAAAGGTTTTAGTGTGCTCAGAATAAATGAGCTGTTTCTAGGAACAATGGGAGGACTTTACTCATGCTGGTGAGTATTTCTGAAGCTCTGTAGAGCTTACTTTCCTGTTTTCTTTAATTGCATAGAATACGTAGTTATTTTGTAGATCAACGTAGCATTTGAGCGTCTCTTGCCTTAATATAACCCAGGTAGTGAAACTGCTGCTCCAAGCAGAAATATTTTCTTGGATTGGTAAGCAGATACTAAAATCTCCCCCTTGTGAAGTTTGGTAGAAGGGTTGTGTTTTAAAATCCGACAACAAACTCTTTTAAACCAGGAAGAGAGAACCAAAATGTAAATATCATGTATGTAGATAACATTAACAAGAGAAAAGTATAGAGGAAGAAGACATTGAGAAGTGAATACGGAATTTAGCTTCTCTTTTCTGTCTGCTCTCCTGCAACACTTTAGCCTGATTTTTCAGGAGCTAAACAAACACCATTTTTGCCAGAGAAACCCAGCATCTTTGCAGTGGAACCAGTTACCCAACAGTTTTGTGGGATTTTCTTTCCTTTTTTTTCTTTAACTTGGAAAATCATACTTTAAAAATCCGCAAGAAAGGTGAAATCCAGCAAAGCTCGAAGCGACTCTAGACAAATATCTGAACGTGGGGAGTAAGAGATGAGAGCGTGACCGGCTCAGCCCGGCGATACGCGACGTACAAAGGGAGGCTGAAAATTGAAATGGGGACAGTTGGGTGCTTTTTCTTTCTTTCTTTTTTTTTTTTTTTAATGTAACTTTTTATACTCTTTCTCTTGCAAGTTAGATCCAGGAGTTAGATTTTAGCAGTCCTTATAAATAATGTATGAATCCTTTTAACACCTGAAGCAAGAAGATATTATTTCCAAAGTTGGAAGAGAACCAGGAAAACTTCTGATGCCTTGGGCTAGTGTATCAGAGGACCTATAGACACAACTTCAAAAAACGAACACAATTTTTTTATTTTTTTTTTTAATGGAAATTTAAAACAAACCTTAAATACAACTGTGGAATGCAGGTTTGTCATGATTCGTTTAAAATATTTACAGTTGAGGATACTTTAATTTTGAATTAAATGTTTTCCAAATATGCCAATTGTAGGGCACAAAATGACAGTTGGTTGGTGTTGGTTTTTGTTTTGTTTTTTTGAAGAGGTGAGGTGGATCAAGCAACTCTCTTGTATGTGTTTTGTTGTATTTTACTCCAAATAAAATTTGGAAGTAAAACTTTTTGCTTTTCACAGATTAAAGAAAGGAATAGTAAACAATCCTGCAGAATTGCAGAAGCTGTTTGAATAGTTTTCACATCTTTCTAGAGTAGCAAAAAAAATGCTACTGCAAAGATTGTGCAGTCCATAATATTTGAGTCTCTTTGAGTAGGCAATAAAGATAATTAGTCAGTAATGAAGGAAGGCTTCATGCACGTTACGATGTATAATGGAAATCTTTCAGTCACTTAAAGGAACTGTCAGGAAGACTTGTTATGTCCCATTTGATATCGAAGCCTAGAGCTCAGCTCATGTTATGAATATTTATTTATTGATAGGATTCAGGAATTACCAATGCTGATGTATTTTAGCAGTAGTGTGGCCATGACTGTCTAAGGGTATGAGCAGAATGAGGTTCATTGGGAGGTTTATTTCATTTTATCAGTTGATCGCGTTAGAAATATTATCTCTGGTGACAAAACGACTTCACAGGTATTTTTAACTGGGTGCTTCAGTAAGAAAAATATTATTTTTTTAATTTTTTTTTTAATTGTTAATTGAAAAACCAGACTGGTGTTCAGTATGCACCATGACCAGTAGGTGTTGCTAACCTCCTTCTCAAAAGTCCTCGAGTTCTGCACATGGAGCTAACTTCTTATTTCCACTGACTCTAGAACCGGGGTTGTTGTGTTCAGAGTGTAGAATCTGCCCAGCAGCTTGTTCCATCTCTTAGTTCTCATTGCCAAAGACTCAGAGCAGAAAGTCCTGTCCTGCCTGAAAGGAGCTGCTGCTTTCACGTGTACTCGATAGTAAAAAATGCTGAAGCACAAATTGATCTTGAAATTCTATTTGCCTGCCTTGCTTCTCCACCCCCCGGCTTCAGAAATCGTTCGGAAAGTTCGGTTCAGCGGTACAAGTTTTGTTCCAAGAAAACTGAAAGTGTTTTCTTGACTTAAATCCACCATTCAGTATTTAAAAATATAAATATACAAGACATTCAGTCACGTCCCCTAACTGAACGATCTGGTGCAGATTCCAAATGCTTGCGCTGCGCAGATCTGCATAAATAATTCCATATTTTAGAAAACAATCTGACTCAGTATTGCCATGGCAAATGTTGGCTTTTTAGCAGGATTTTTACAAAGGGCACTGAAGGGATAATTTTATGCCAATGTATCATGATGTTCGCTGTCTGCCTATTTTTAATTAGTCTCCTTTTTTTGGTTTTCGAGTTATTTTAGCGCTGTTGTCACTAAAATGTCATGGTAAACTTGTAAGACAGATTAGAAAAAGGAGAAAAAAATAAATTAGTTGCAAAACACGATGGTCATGCTTTATTTCTTGTGCTTTAATGTGAAAGAACATACATTTTGCAATAATACATCAACTTCATAGAATTTGTTGATTGCATTTGAAGCCAGAGTCCTGTGCTGAAACTAGGCCAGTTGAGAAAGCCCAGCTACTTTTTCCCAGCTAATAATAATCACTGTTATGTTTTGTGATAATGTTGAGGGCCATGGGTCCTGATACTTTAAGAACACGTATCATTCTTCATAATTAAAACAAAGAAAAGTGAAGTGTGAAACCTTTATGTGCTATAGTAACCTTATTTTTAAGTTGTCTGGAATGACTTTCTACCTATGCTTGGTGCCTCTTGTTATCTCATTTTAAATAATATAATAATAATTCTTTTTTTTTTTTTTTAAACAGCCACTTTTTGGCAACTGCTTTCTTTTTTTTCTGACATTTTAAAGTCACAGGTAGCCCATCCCTGTTTCTCTGACAGGAAGAATGAAGAAAAGATGTTCCTTTAGTGTGTACAGTGCTGTTCATAGTCTACTATATTTGCATTAGACTCTGATTCCTCTCTTGCACTGTAATTGAGCAGGGGTACGTCAGAAGGATATGAGGGAGAAGACATGAGAGTCTCTTCCCATTATTTCAGATTTTTTGTGGGGTAGCTTTTAGGGAATCAAACTTCCTCCTGAATTCTAGCTTCATTTTTTTCTTTCTCTTTCATACCATTTCACTCTCACTTCGTAGAGGTTCAGCTCCTTTCCCTGAGGGATGATCTCGAAACAAATGACAGTTTTACCGGGCATTAAGTTTTGTGGTCTTTTATTCCTGATAATTGAGTGTTCAAGCACTGACATTGTGTTTCTGATCATTGAGTGGGTACCAGCTCTTGGCACAATGTACAAATTTGGGGTTATTTGTAGCAGAACGTGTTATTTGCTTGACAGATCAAAGCAGAAAATCGTTGATCTTCTTACAGTCCTGCCTTTTCCCCTCTTTGCTGTTGATGTGATGTTAGGACCTGTTACCTACCAAAACCTGATGCTTGCACCTACCTGGAAGATTAGAAGCCCAACTGTCAAGTTATATTTCATTTCAGAACATCTTTAGTTTTTTTCTGCAGCATCAGTTGCTTAAAAGGGCATTTGAATTGGTGAGAATGGGGGTAGAGGGGAGTAAACTAAGGTGCTAATCAAAATAACACGATTTTTGCATCCAATATCGAGGGTCTAGCGGTGATAGGGTTGTAATCGTATGAAGCGTTAAGCATCACGGTGGTATAAAGCAGGAGTGTCTTGCTCCGATTGGTAGATATATCCAGTTTTAAAATTGTCACTGACCCCTCAGTCTAGCAGAGGCCATGGTCCAGAACTGGATGTAGCAAGTCTGGGATCTCAGAGCAGCGTTGTTTCTATCTCTGGTTTCCTCAAGGGTTAAACAAAACCGATCCCTCTTAATAAATTAGCGTGTGATGGGCGTTAAAAAGGATACTGGGATATCAGCTTTGCCATTTTCATAGAATCGTAGAATGTTAGGGACTGGAAGGGACTTCTGGAGATCATCGAGTCCAACCCCCCTGCCAGAGCAGGATCACCCAGGGCAGGCCACACAGGGACAGATCCAGGGGGGTTTGGAAAATCTTCAGAGGAGACTCCACAACCTCTCTGGGCAGCCTGTTCCAGGCTCCGTCACCCTCACAGTAAATCAAGTTTCTCCTCTTGTTGAGGTGGAACCTCCTGTGTTCTAGCTTGTACCTGTTATTTCTTGTCCAAAAGAGACTGGCATCTTCTACTTGGCACCCACCCCTTAGATATGTATAGATATAAATAAGATCCCCTCTCAGCCTTCTCCAGACTAAACAGCCCCAGTTCTCTCAGCCTTTCTTCATAGGAGAGATCCCGCTGTTGTCATTTTTAAGCCTGTCTGGCTTTCCCCAGTTTCTAGTTGAACCCCACAGTCTGACTCTTCTCCGTTCAAACAGCCACAGCAATGATTTAAAAGCTGCAACGATCTTTTCAACAGAGCTTTCCCTGTATACTCCCTCTCGAAACCACCCTCCATCAGCAAAGAGGTACTGGGTAGTCAACCAGTTTGAAGAGTTAAACCCCTGCCAGACTGTGAAGGCTTTGCTCCCTGGCTGCCAACCGTGCCCGGCTGCCGAGTATTTGCGAGCATCCCGTAGCCGTCGGCGCAGCGAGCGCCGAGTGTTGGGCGCTGATTGCTTTTGTGAGAGTGAGACTCCACGTCCTCATCCAGCCTGGGAAGGCAGAAAGCAACAGGAGAAACAGACAAAATGAGAAAGGCAGCCAAGCTTGAGACGCAGACAGAAGAAAGGCGTTGGGAAGGAGCCAATAGGAGAAGCAGGTTTCAAAGAAAAAGGAGAATATGAGACAGGAACAAAAAAAAAAAAAAAGTGTACGGCAAATGTGCCATTAGACAGAAAAATAACTTTTCTAGAAGGCAGCTGATAAAGCTGGAATTGGGAAGACAACTGTATCTTTACCTTTTCTGAAGAAGTTGTATCATAATCGAAAGCGTAATTTCCAGTGAAATGCTGCAAGAAAGGATTTAATGAGAAAGATTTAAGGGGGAAAAAAAAAAAAAAAGCTTAAAATGTGAAGCTAAATAGACTTTCGCCAAAGAGCTTCATTTAATTTGCAGCACTTGGAGGGAAAAGAAAAAAAAAATAATCAATGTAATAAGTGCTATAGTAAAACTTTAACCGTGGCAGAAACCAAATCACATAGCTGGGATCCATAGACTAGGGAGACAGAGACATTTGCTATTTAATATTCTGTAGACTAGGACCTAAGTTTTCATAATCATTCCTGTCTTTGGATAAAAAAAAAGAGCCTCTCGCCGTTTTTGTAAGAAACACAGTGGCAGCTGGAAGTGAGGAATGAAGGAAATGAATTTCAAGTGTTCGCGTTGGTTTTGGGAGAGAGCTTGTGATGATGAGTTTTCATGGGTTGGTTTGTTCTGATCTTTTTAAGTGTTGTCCTTCAAAACAAATAAACCAGCTGGGACCTGGCTGTACCTGGATAAGCAAATCAGAAAGTGCATTTTAGAAAGATGCTGACTCCCTTTGTTGTTTTTTTTTTTAAGTGATAACAAGGAGTTGGTAATACTAACTCTGAAATTTCAGCATTGTGAAAATGTATTTCTTTAGCTATCTAGTTTTATTCCTTGCATATAGCAAAGGAAATGAAGTTAATGTGACTTTCCTTCAAGGGAATAGCATCCTTTTAAAACCTTCCCACAAAGATTTTTCTGTTTTTCGGACCTGTTTAGATAACTTACAAGTTGGTTAGTGATTCTTAAGGATTCGAAATAAAAACTGCCCAGCGCAGAAGCCGACTCATAAAAGCCAGCCTTTTGCAGTGCATTATTTACATGGGATTGGAATGAAAGTCATGGATTCTTTTCACTGCGTTGTGATGTGCAAATTGCCATTTTGACTATAATAAAACCGGAGGGGAAAATAGGACTGTATGATAAAAGGATTCTATTGTCTTGTGTATTTTGAACAGAAATGCTGTCGTGATTTTAATTTCCTACTGATCCTTTTTCAGCCAAACTTTTGTCACTTGTCTTGACTCGTCACGTCGCATGGGTTTTTTTCCCTTTTCTGACAATGCGTGACTTTGTTTAGCGCCTGCCTTGCTTCCTGCACGGTCTCCTGCTACTATACTTGAGGATTTTATTTCATCTGGATCATCAGACACCTTTGTGCCTTTGAAAGCAGAAGTTTCAAATTAGGTTATCGTCCGATAGCTGCGTGTTACTGTTCTCAAGCGTTTCAGGCTTCCCCTTGCTGCACTGAGTATTTCTGGGGACTCTGGGGGAGGGAGTGGGAAAAGGGCAACTCTAGCCACTGCTTAAAGCAGGAGAAAAGAGAAGTGCAACTGGCCTATTTTAAGGGCTGACCTTGTAACTTTATTATTTTTTCAGTGCAGGAGCCTTTCCTATTTTTTTTCTCATCAGATGCTTTTGGTTTTTTTCCTCTCTTTGACTTTTGCCACAAGGATGCTGTAACTTAATGAACACAGTAGCAATTGCTAACAATTCTTCATTTAAAAAGCAAATGAAAATCTTTTTAGCTGCTGTGGGCAAACCCACAAATTTGATTGTTGCCCCTGTGCGCCGGAATTTGCGCCAGACCTTCTAAGGAACAGCTCAGAATCCAATCTTGTGCTATATTGGAGAGAATCATTTGGGAAGCACATGGGAGCAGAACATGGTGGTTGAGACCTCATTTGTATATCTGATTTTGAGACACGTGGACCTTCTCCAGCACTGCCAGCATCTCCTGCTGGTTAACAGCTGTCTCATGGACACGGGGAAGGGTTCACACCCAGATTTCAGGAGCTGGCATTCCAGGCAGTTCTTCTGAATAATGCTACTGTCCGGAGAAGAGATACTTGCAGAGTAACTTTTTTTTTTTTTCAGTTAAACACTTTTGAAGTGTCTGAAACATGTCTCTTCTCCTGTGGAAAAATACCCATGCTTGGAGCTCTTCAGGGACAGATGTTGTGCAGTGTTCACACGCACGTTTTGAAGTGTAGCTGAGCCCAACTTTGATCTTAGCATCAGAACAAGCCGTTGTCTAGACAAAGATCACCAGTGGATCACGGGACCCGTATCTCTCTTTCGTTAATCAGGTGAATGACTCATTCCAAGCTTCTGCAGACAAGTATGTGGTAGAGTCCAGATTAAGACCAAGGAAGTCTGCCTTCTAAATTTTAAAATTATGACTAAGAAAGCTCATTTGAATCATTTATCTTTTGCCACACACAGATAAGCACTATAACTATACTGTACTTCAGTGTCTCCTTCCAGTCTTCACCTTTGGTACACGTTCCTGTTTTCTCCAACTCTCAACCAAAGGGAGTATTAGTGAGTGGGTAAGTCGTTAGGAAGGGGTAACTCGGTTTTCTGTGTAGGCAGTTCCAGTTCGTTCTGCAAGAGCCTGAGAAATGCCAAGTTGGACGGACAGCAGGGAGAGTTCAAATTAGAAGGCGTTTGGAGACGTGACCCCGGCTCATGTAGCAAGACGTTTGGATAATTAAAGCTCATCTGTAGCCGAGTAGTTTTGGGGGATCTTTCATATTTTTGTAATTGCAATAGAAACAATAGAAACGTGTCTGGCTTTCTGATGACTTGACGGAGACGGTATTTTTATGTATTTCTTCAGTTTGGGTTATGTTTCTTTGAACAGCTGTGTCTTGCCTGACTGGGTAAAATGGCATCGGGTTTGCAGGTTGCGTATAAATGCGCATTGTTTGGATGGGTTAAGCAGGAGCTACCAGAGCATACCTGGGTGTTCGAGAAGCAATGTCAAACTTGAGCAGGGCTGGATCTGGCTTGTATTTAGCCCGAGGCCGGAAAACATAGGGGCTTCAGGTGGTAACTCAGTAAGTCACGGATTTCTCTGCCTTGGTTTGAGATTCATGTTTCCAATCGTGGTTCTGAACGATGACGCCACGCTGCCAGAGGTGGTATTTTATACGGAGAGATAAAGGGGAGCTCAACTCTGCGTGCCTGTGTTGAAAACAGTCCGATAACAACTTAAATGGCCTTTATTCTGGCCACTTTACAATCTGCAGCGTTCTGCTTAATTTATTTTCTTGGGTGAACTTGTTTGCCCTCTGCATTCGCCCTGTTGATGTCTGCTGCTTTCCCGTTCCAAAGAGTTGTGTTAAAGGAAGACTTGGTGTTTCATGTGTATTCTTACGGTTGGGATGAAGCATATTTTTCTTCAAACGTTATGAGCTCCTTTCCCTGAGGGGAGGAGGATGATACCGATTCTGTGCATCTGAGAGGTACGGCTTAACAGATTGGCCAAATAATCCATCCTGAATTGGAGAGTGAATAATTTTAATACCCTTTATCTTGCATAGATTTCTGTGGATATTCATCTCAGCAAAATGAACTTTGCATTTCTAAATGTTTTGAGCAGCATGTTTGTTCAGGTACAGCATACTTGAATCTTAATATTCCCCCAGTTTCTCTGCGTTTCTCCAGGTTTCTGTGCATGTGGAGGCTTTGGTTCCAGGCGTTATCGAAACAAATGTTCTGGCCTGATTCCGTCTGACAGTCACAACTGGGAATAGCATGGAGGAAAGAATAGTTCTTGACCAGTCGCTAAAACACAGGAACTCCCAGTGCCATAGGAAGGGAGAGAAACTCACTTTTCATTTCCTTTTGAGTCCAGTGTGTTCAGATTAACTTTAAAAAGGAGCTGAGATGCAGCTCTGAGGATTTAGTCTTCAGTCGTGTGCTACCTCCACTTGGAGCCCGTCTCAGCGGGCTCAGTTTGTCACCAGCCAGAAAAGCTCTCCCAGCTCAGCCGCTGGGTATCCCATTGCAAATTAAATATGAAACAGGGACGCGTTTGGGTTTGCAGGAGAAACTTTTAACACGTTCCTTAGGGAGGCTTGCGCTTTCTGTCGTCGATTTTTTAAATCACAATATTGCTGAAGGTGGTAGCTCAGCTGTAGTGTCTCAGAGACAACTGGTTTCTTTTGTTACCTTAAAGAGAAGTGATGGATTTGTACCATTCTTACGTGCAACAGTTTTAACTTTCTGTAATGCAGGCTTTATGTGTTCCCATCAGCAAAGTTTATTGTAATTCTTATTTTTTAATTCATTTTTTTTGTTGTAGTTCATGTTTTTTGGGGGTGTGCGTGTATAAAACATCTGCATTGTGATCAAAATACACACATACTCATTTAGTATTTTCTTTAAGATAAAAGCTATGATTAAAATCACGTATCCTTGTCCAGGGAGCTTGAGTTGGGATTTTTTCTTTTTAAAGAAGCTTTAGAATTACAAGTGAAAATCTCTTTAGATTTTAACGCGTTCGTTAGAGAGGCTTTCTTTCTGTCATCGATATTTTAAATCACAATATTGCTGAAGGTGGTAGCTCAGCTGTAGTGTCTCAGAGACAACTGGTTTCTTTTGTTACCTTAAAGAGAAGTGATGGATTTGTACCATTCTTACGTGCAACAGTTTTAACTTTCTGTAATGCAGGCTTTACGTGTTCCCATCAGCAAAGTTTATTGTAGTGCTTATTTTTTAATTCATATTTTTATTGTAGTTCATGTTTTTGGGGGTGTGCGTGTATAAAATATTCTACAAATATACGCAGTGTGATCAAAATACACACATATGTTCATCTAGTATTTTCTTTAAGATAAAAGCTACGATTAAAATCACGTATCCTCGTCCAGGGAGCTTGAGTTGGGATGTTGTTTTTTCTAAGAAGCTTTAGAATTACAAGTGAAAATCTATTTAGATTTTGGTGGAGATTTAGCCATCCATTTATCCTCCTTTAGCACTGTACCTTAACTTTTTTTTTTTTTTTTCTTCCCCAGAGTCCTTAAAAACATGATATAAAATCACATTGGTTGTGATGAGCTGAAAAATCAAGGTGGTATTTTATTGTTACGGTGCTGCTGTGTGGTTCAGTTCCAAACTGCAGTATAATGTGGGGTTTATCAGAGTATTGCATATATTGATGCAATTCAGTATATTTTGTAGGACTCGGGGAAAGTAAACTTGATGTGAATTAAAAAGCGATAAGTATCTCAATGCTTACATTGCAGGTAGCAACCTTCTCTTAGATAAGCTGATTTTCACAGAGCACAGCTTATGCATAATATCTATTAAAACTTAAGGTGGTTCAGGCTGAAACACTAAATTTCTTTCGAACCTCAGTGAAAACCTCACTTTTATAAACAACCCATCTCTTTAAGGAATTTTTCCTTCACGTGGACATCCCGTCTTCACGTGAGCTCCCTAAGCTGAGCTCCTCGGTTATGTTTTTGATCCATCTCTGCCTTGCAGAGGCCGAGAGCTGGGTGAGGTGAATTCCCAACATGTGTCTTCTAGGCCTTCTAGTCTTCTAGAAATACATTATTTCTCCAGGTGGGATACCAGTGTAAAGCTGTGGTGTTAAAAACCAACCCTACTGCCTGGTCAAAGACAAAATGCATCCACTGGTGTGGGAAGTGAAGAACATTAGGAGAAATTTGAGCTCGATTTTTGCAGTATCAGGGGTCCATGTGTCCTGTGCCTTGCTGTAGTGGGCTGGGATTTTCCAAGCAGGGTTGCTGCAGTGCTGATCCCAGGTGAGATCTCGGGCAACCCAGGAAAGCAGGAAATTGTGTTGATTAGGTAGATGGCATTTTCTAAGAAGCTTGGTCTGCTGTCGACACCGGCATATTTCAAATGAGATGAAAAATTAAGTCCTTGCCACTTGTGGTGATTAAAGCCTCCGTGGCTCACTTTTCTGGAGTGGCATGTTAACTCTGCTGGCACAGTTCCAGTTGGGTTAGAGAGTTCTGCCAACCGAAATGCCCTGAGCAGTTTCAAATTCAGGGAGGAGAAGCCGCCCGGCGCTGTTCTGTGCCACTGAATAGCCGCCGCATCCTCCCACCGAGATCTCTACGTTTCAGTGGGAATTGAAACGATGCTGAGGGGAGACCAGATCCTATCGACCGAACGTGTGCAGCAAGCGTAGTTTTTGTTTCTTTTTTAAGGGTAAATCATAGAATCATAGAATGGTAGGGGTTGGAAGGGAGCTCTAGAGATAGATCATCTAGTCCAACCTCCCTGCCAGAGCAGGATCACCCAGGGCAGGCCACACAGGAACAGATCCAGGGGGGTTTTGAAAGTCTCCAGAGAAGGGTGTCCACAAGCTCTCTGGGCAGCTTGTTCCAGGCTCCGTCACCCTTACGGTAAAGAAGTTTCTCCTCATGTTGAGGTGGAACTTCCTATGTTCTAAGATAAACCCCTTATTTCTTGTTTTATTGCTGGACACCACTGAATCCAGCAGGACATGAGTGTTTTGTAGGTTGGTGTTAGACCTGATAAAGGCAAGCTCATTACGTTCTGGGCAGAGAGTAGAGCCCATCCCGGTGTCAAATCTGTGTTTGCAGAGGAGAGAACCATGTGTGATCTGCAGGTGCTGCCACCATACTGGAGAAACTGAGACAAATAAACAGAAATAGTGATTCCTTTCATCTAAAGGGTTTTCTCCCTTTCACATGCTGCTTTTGTGCATAACAGAGAGAATGGTTTCCCTGCGGTATTTTTAGCAGCCGGCTAAAGGTGTGCGGACGGCGAGAGTCATCAGATGCAAATAGCCAAGTAGAGGGACAACTGGGTGTGAGCTGTGACGTGGGGAGGTGATGCTGGCAGCGGGGTGCGCTCCGCTGGAAGAATCCATGTCGGGGTTAACTAATTTTTGTCAACTAGGAGAATTCTTATCAGCCCCTGGTAAACCGGCTGCCACTCGTGCTGCTTTCAGCCCCCGGTGTCACGCATGTGCTTGTTCTATGCAGTAGCTGTTGGCCTTATCTAAATGGAAAACCCTTTCCAGCTTGAGACCAACTTAGCAACTTTTTTTTTCCCCCCCATATCAAAAAGAGCACATTATACGCAACACATGTAGGAGACTCAAAGGAACATGTATGCTGCCTAAAGTTTGGGGAGCTGGTCTGTGCGTGCGCTAATCTCCTGAGGGTTCATTGCTCCGAGCTTTTATCCAGAGCAAAGGGAGGCAGAGCCGAAGACTTCTGTGCACTGCCACTACATCTGAAAGAACCAGCTCCTTTTTCCTTAGTTCAAGGCAATCCGCCCAGAAGTATGTGTACATCATTCCTATCAATGCAGTCACAGGACTCTGACTTTCTTTTTAAGTGAAAATAAATGAAAATGGGTTTCGCTCCCTATTGTTAAACAGCGGAGGAGGTTTCTGCTACAGTCTAATTGTCTTAGATCTGTTTCTCAGCGCAGCGCATCTTTGCATTGAGCTGTTACTACCTCTTCGTGGTGTTTAGAAAAAAAGAAATGTAGCGGTAGTATCTCAAGGGAAGGACTCCAGATGCTGGTTTTAGGCGGAAAAGCTTAGATGTGGTTTGGAAACCTGCTTTCTGCTCGTTGTCACGAGTTGACTACAGTTCAGACTCAGTTTCTTTGCCTTAATTGGTGTAAGTTTTGCTTCCCCAGAGAATCTTTTATGAAAGGGCAGTGAGATGAAGGAACCAAGGGAGCTTCAGTGTGAGAGTTCCCATCCAGAAGTCGTGTCCGCTTAGTATCACATTAACAGGGAGAGAACACCCGAGCTATCAGATAACGCGCTAAACACCATTCTCCAGAATTAAGTGGCTTTGTTTCCTTTCCTGCATTTAGTGTCCCAGCATCCCGCAAAGGTCGGGGTTAGTTTTTGAACAGGCAAAGCAGCGTTAGTGCCATTCTTTTTCTGAACAGGAGCTCATTTCTCTCTCTAGTGTTAAGACAGCAAATGTAACCTTTTGATTTTAATAAGCCAAAGCTTTGTTAAACCAGAAACCTCTCCTGGGCGCAGGTAGCACGGGACAGGAGCGTGTTTAAGGCAGTATAATTTCTGTAAGAAACAGCATCAGGCAACGAAAAATCTGGTTTCCTCACGCCAAGAGCCGGGTTCCTAATTACAGCCGAGTTGACAAAGAATGACATTTGGCAAAAATCCAGAGCAATGCTCAGCCTCCTTGCCTCTTGTTGCAGAGTGAGACACCTTAACTGTTCTGTCGTCACACCTTCTGATAGAATGGAAGGAAAGCTAGGAATATAAACGAAGATTTTCAAGATTATTTCCCCCCTCCCTCGCTTCTGTTTGAGAGCATTTTAATACCGTAGCCATCAGGGATTTATATTTCTTTAATGTCAGCTGTCTGTATTGAATTATATCACACCTACCTTCACTCTGCTGGTGCAGTATGAAGGCTGGAACTTTTCTTCTGCAAAACCTAAGTAATTTCTCTCAAGCTTTTATTTTGCTTTTTATATGCGTGTTTCATTTACAGCATTCGTAGCAAAATACGTGCTCCTAAAAGAACAGCAGCATAATCTAGTTCCATATGGTAAAGGAAATAATATGAAGGATCGAGGCTTTCTCTTATCCAGGTCCGTATAGCACCTTATATCGCTACATGTTATGTGGCTATAAAATGCTTTGTACACACTTTTCCGATATTTTTCTGGAATATTTTAAGCGTTGTGTTAAAACTTGCGGTTTCTTAAAATTCAGCCTCACTAAAAGACTGGTTTACAGCGTTTTAATTAAAATGAAGTGTGTTTATTTCTAAGTTTATCTTAAATTGCCTACTACCTTTTTCTACTACCGCCTCTTTCCTTACTCAAAACCAAAAGAAAAGAGCGTATCTCCAGAGCGGGTGATGCTTGAACACCACACGCTACCTTTCAGCACGGAAACTTCAGGAGGGAAGCCAAGAGGAGCCAGATGAGCACATGCAAAGAAAATTAAGTACTTCAGGCTGATCTGAGCAGTGGAGATCAGATAACTACAGTCATGTGGGGTATCTTCTTGGAAGTTGTATTAGTAGTTACTGTGCAGTAATCTCTACTAAAGAATGAGAGCTTAGCAGGTGATAGACCTGGCACAATTTGGAGCATGAGGTCCAGCGGTTTGCTCCTGGCAGTCTCTGTCCTTGGGAGACAAAAAAAGACACCCCAAAGTGGTCTGACTCTAACAAGGAAAACAACTAAACCGCTCTCTGCTCTAGTGAAGAACACGTTCTGCTGTCGAGTGGAACCAGGGCCATCAGGGCACACCAAGCTGCAGGCAACGTCATCGCCGTTCCCGTTGCAGTTGTGGGAAAAGCACGGGACCCCAGCCTGTCTGCAGTTGTGCCCCCATCAATTTGAGGTGCTGAGGACACGGTGATGCTGCAGAATGTGAGATGGCAACTTGGAAAGAGTCAGACCCTTCCCACAAACTGGTTGGAGTGGCGTAGCTCTGGTGTGTAACTCACGATGGGGAGGTTTTGAGGTGTGATGTACAAGAGAGAGAATTCAGGTCTTGAAGGGTATGCCTGAGGCCTGTTGCAGTGACAAATAATAGTGACGGTGCTAAACAAATTAACGTGGGTAATAGAAACAGTAGAGCCTTGTTAAGGGGACACTTTTTTGTCAGGTCTGTTCGTACTTGTGAGAAGAATCTAAGCCCAGCTGTGCTTGACAAGCTGAGCTTCCGTTTAGGTGGGTGCCCTGTATTGGGAGCACTCAGAGAATGCTTCGGGTGAGAACTTGCACAATACTCATAGAACGGCGTCTGCTTTATTCAGAGACTACATCTGCGTCTTTTTGTGCTCATTGAGGGATCCGTCTCAGGAAGAGCAGGAATCCCTGCTGAGAAGCAGGACACCTCTAGTCCAGGTGCAGTTGTGTGTTACAGGACTGTACCAACTCTGCCAGCTGAGCCAGATTTCGAGATACACCACTCTCAAGTTGAAACTGGGTCTGAGATGTCCTTTCTCCCTGCAAGATAAGGGGGCCAATCAGTGTTTGGAGTCTGTTAACGAGCCAGTTGTACAGAAAATACATATTCCATTGTTTTCTTTCTCTTCATCGGTCTTCTAGATATCCTGGAAAATTCGATATTTTCTTCTTCCCTCTTAAACCTCACTCAGATGAGATCGGGTGTTTTCCAAGAACAAAGCTGTGGTTTTTCACCGTAGTTGTCATATCTCATTTGCTGCTTAATGCCAATTCAGTAATCACATTGGTTCAGACTTCTGCCCCAGCTGCATCGGCGTGTTTTTAACAGTCACCTTGTACAACTCACAGCAGAAATGTGGAGGTTGCACCCTCTTTTCAGAGGAATTTCCAATTTGAAAGCTCAGCGAGCTTGTTTTCTATTAACTAGAAAATTCCGAGGTGTAAAAGCCCAAAAGGTCTATCTATCTATATCCCTCTTCTCCCTCCAGATACCACATGTGCAAAAATTTTATAGCATCGTTCCAAGCCTCAAGTTGAGAGAAGTTATGACTTAAGGCTATTGAACTTGTAGTATTCAGACAGCTGCAAGTTCTGCTATTTTTAAACACTTCTTCACGTGCAAGAAAAACTCTAACTATTATGCGCTATAATGTATTCAATACACTTTGATTTAAAACATTTAAAAAAAAAATAGGTGCATATTGCTAATCAAAACAGGCACGTGGAGGGAAATATTTTGTGAACTGAAATAGCTGAAGTCTTATGACAATTTTCTCAGAGAAATTTGGCTCCTAAGTGGAATTCATGCAGAAAATTATATATTTCTAGTAGAGTCGCTTGGGTTTTTGTACCCTGAGAATTACCAGTGTCTGAGGCACGATTTAAAATGGAAATAGCGCCGTAGCCTTCGCCATCGGGTCACTTATCCGTTTGCTATAGTTAAACCATTCGGGGAGATAAAATAGATTGAGAGGAACTATCAGATAGTATCTCGCAGTCTTTTTATTTAAATGTGCTTCATTCTTAATGCAGAAGAGATGTGGATATGTGTGTGCCTCTGTATGTTACCGAAAGGGACCGAAGAGCCCAAATGCTGTTGGTGCTCAGTGAGCTCTGGTTTTCTCCACGAGTGGTTTTTGCAAACCCCCTGTATCTTATACTCTTTCCCCCCATCTCACCTTATACACATATGGTGCTTCTCTAAACTGACATGTTTAGGAATTATTTTTCTTCCCCTCAAAGCTCAGTCTTGCCAGCAGCCTGGAATTCTGAGTTTTCCTAAGCCCCTTCTCATTTATGTACCATTTTCCCAGCTGGAAATGGAACCTGGTTTTGACAATACTGTTTCCATGCCGTGTTGTGGGTCATCTAATACT
Source organism: Baryphthengus martii (assembly GCA_013396935.1). Classification (NCBI taxonomy): domain Eukaryota; kingdom Metazoa; phylum Chordata; class Aves; order Coraciiformes; family Momotidae; genus Baryphthengus; species Baryphthengus martii. The sequence goes on from VWZK01021398.1 coordinate 113,265, forward strand.
AAAACTGACCTAAATCCTGTGGTCAAATATGCTGTGCCTTTTTCTCTCTGCCACTGCATACCTCTTGCTAGTAGTTACCACTCCTGAGTATTCCACGCTGCTCTTCCTAATTGACAAGTTTCTTCAAATATCTTAAATATTTTTCTCTGCCTGCCAAAATCAGCTGACGTTGTTCTGAGCATAACAGTTGATTTCTGCATATACTTCTCACAGCTGTCACTTTCCGTGAACTTTTGTGCCACTTTTTTCAAGCTTACCCTTTCTGACAAGTTTCATTAAATGGGATCATCCTTGGTTTTAGAATAGAAATAGAAGAGCAGGCCTAAATTATATTCTTTTGGTTCCTTCCTCCCTAGCTCTCTCCACTTGTTCGTTACCACTTGGCTGCATTCTTTCAGCATCTTTAATTTTTTTGTCCAAGACTTTTCAAGTAAGATTTTGTGATACTGTCAGATATCGAACTTTAAAGCTTCTATTACAGTTTCCAGTTATCTACTATTTTTGTAGTTCTTTCAGAAGAATCTGAAAATTGATCAAGTTATCTTTTTTCTTTTTTTTTTTTTTTTATTTTCTGTCTAATCTTGTAGTAGTTTTTTTTCCTAATACATCTTAATTCTGTTATGGGTTGAAGTGGTAGTTGTTAAGGCCGTTCTTTTGAAGTGTGTGTATATTCTGGACTTACTGATAATATTAATTAGATACACGTAATAACAAGCAGCTTTAGCAATTAGTGAACTCCTGACAGAGACAGCACAATAGTTTGAGACATGAATTTTTTCAAGCAGCAAGACAAAATGATGCAGATGCTCTTCATTTTTGTATCAAAACAATGTTCTCTGCTACCTGTGGGGTTTTGGGGTTCAAGATACACGCTATTTGGTACCAACTGGCTGTTTATAATTCTGGAATTTGGTAGTGATGGTTACAGGCTGAGACTATTCAGAATTTTAGAAAAGGCAAAAAACCCCTACAATATGTTGGTTCTACATCACTGAAAAAGCTTTTCTTCTGTACAAATTTTATTATAAAAATGTGAAGATATTACTAAGTGAGCGGAAGCAGTTGAAAATGAAAAGTGCCCAAGAAGTTCCAAAAAGTCAGAATAAAGTGCAGAGAGAGAGAGAGGTAGGGAGAGATAGGGAGAAGGGCTTCAAGTGGTTTCAGTTTGTATTCCCATCCCCATTTGCTTTTCTGGAAACTTGCCCTGGGTTCATACTTGGGACCAGCTGCGGGTGGTGGCTGATACCGAGAGGCAGCCGTAACCCGTGCCCACCCTTACCAGGTTTACTCTAGAGTTCTTACTACAGAATAAAAATAAAATAACATCCAGTCTTATCTTACTAGAGTTTCCTTTGATTTCCCTGGTTTGTGTTCTTCTGAAAAGGCAAAAGGGTTTTCCTTGCAGAGCCGGACAGGGCAGAATTGTTAATTATCTGACTGGTATTATGTCCAATTTTGATGGCTACTGAGGTCCAGATTTAGCTTGTCTTAGAGTTTTAATTGTTTATATCTCCTTAACATGAAAAAAAAAAATGGACATGTGTCTTGGCACTGTTGGATCATTGCTAACTGCATTTCTTAAAAAAATCGAATAGAAGATTTACTATTATATCCAATTATTCTTCCCTATTAAATGTGCTTGTCTTGGTTTATATACTTCTCGTTCTAAGTTTCAGGAAGACTCTCAGCCAGTTCCTTATAGGTAAAGCCTGGTGTGATATAATTGAGGGTACAAGGAAGAATGACAGAAAAGAATAACTGGGAAGGCTTAAAGTTCATTTTTACCAGAAGTTAAAGCAGCAAGTAGTTGTTTTGGTTTTTTTCTTTTCTTTTCTTTTTTTTTTTTTTTATAAGCAACTGGTTTAATTTTTATAAACAAACTCATCTAGAAGGGAAGAAAAATGTGATGACTTTGCCAGGGGAGCAACCTGCTTAATCACCTCGATCAGATCCTAGATGAGCTTTCTGAAACCCAGGTAGTAAGTACAGTGGGCAAGGGTGCAAAAAGCTGGAGGTGACCATCAAAGGCCCCTCTCACCACTGCTGCTCATGATCTTACTGAGCATCTTGTTGTCTATTTGTTGTGTATAAATCTAAAGGAATAAATATAATAATAATAATATTAAGGTACCAAAAAAGTAAGATGTTCCCTATAGGTGCCTTTTAGCAAAGCTGTCACACTCCCACTGAATTTCCCCTCTTCAAGTTACATTTGTGATGATTCTTCTCTGTTTTCTCAACTTTCAGAGTTTCTCACGAATCTTTTAGAAATCTTTCAGAGGACAAGGATGCAATTTTGATTTGTTTGACAGCCATCACTGTTTGGCAGGAGTCTTCTACCTATATGTGCCAATTATTTATACTCTGAAGTGAGGGATTTGGGGGTTATGTTGTTGCTTGAATTTGGCTGGCAACTGGACTTGGGAATAATGTGCTGCTCTTGTTCCTTTTCATTAGGTGTCCTGTTTTAGTTTTGGATTTTTTTCCGGGAGAGAGAGATCAGATTTCAGTGCATTTCAGTAATTTTAAAATCACCCAACTTAAAGCATCTCTTTGGGCTAGTATTAAATGCCTACAAAAAGCTTTATTTCTGTTACTAACCAAAGTTTAAATGCACTAACTCCATTAACTTTCACAGGAGTGATTCCTGGGTAAAAAGTTCTCTATTTAGTGCTTTGTTAGTGATACGTTGTTTTGGAGGGTGCTTTTTGTATTTATTTACTGAATGTAAAAAAAAAGTGCCTGTAAAATCAGATCTAATATTCCACCACTGAGTTTCACATTGCAAAAAATCTGTTAAAAATTACTTGGAGGCAATAAATGAGTCTATGGTAAACCCATAAATTTGCTTTTGCAGAAAAAAAAAAAATCTGCTTTGCATATTTAAGACTGAATTCACTATAATAACAAATAAAATAATAAAAAGCTGAGGATATATCCCAGCAATCAGCAACTGGCTGTGTATCATGATCACTTAGCCTGCAGAAATGAAGATGTTCTTTCTCATTTTCACTGAGCAGAGAGCTAAGAAGTGCTTTCAGGGCAGAAGCCACAATTTTTGTCATTTGGGGAAGGCTACTTTTTAAAGTTGCTGTTGTATCTATAGGTGTAATAAAGTGTGCTGGGCATGGAGAGGAAGGTGGGTTTACACTCTCAGTTTTTAACTTGCTTTGCCATCTGCACATCCACTCTGTCTTTCCATATAAATCTGTGGACAGATTGTTTGTGAGTAAAATATTTTCTTCTTTTTTTTTTTTCCCCGTTTTTTTTTTAAAAAAAAAAAAAAAGTTAATATAAGTGTGTGTTTGTTGGGGAGGAAAAAAAAAAAAAAGGCTTTGTCCTTGAAATGGGCTCCCTTATTCTATAAATAACCTGAATTTGCACAGTCAGCTTTCCAGTTTGTACGGGCAGCCCTGATGGTTTGGGGGTGGCAGGAGCTCCTGAGTTACCCTCCTCTGCTTTTCCTCCCTTCTGCCACCTCCAGCCTTCGTTTTCTCCTTGCCATAGTGACCGGCAGCAGATACTGGAGGAGGGAGAGAGCTGAGAGCCTCGTGTGTCTTTCGAGACGGATCTCAAACATCAGGGGAAACTCTAGAAAGTTATCAGTGTTTCAACCCCAAGTGGCAAAGTCACTTGGGTGGCTGATGTGTCCCGTGGTACCTGAGTAGAGGATTTCTGAAAATCTGAATTTTCAGCTGAGCGAACAGATAGGTTTGGAGTAAATTAGGGATATGGATTCTCTTTGAGTACTTTTATAATCTTTTGATTACACTAACCTGCTTAAACTCTCTCAGGTGGCCTGATCTTCCCAGTTTTAGCTTCCATGTCACTTTAAAAAGCCTCAGTGTAACACTTAGAGGAAGAAAATGCTTTTCCCCTTTATTGCTTGCTGGACCTCTGGAGCATTTTGCACGCTGAACTGTCAAACTTCTCACGATTCTTTGTTATCACGATTATTTAGAAGACTATGCAACCATCTTTCAAGTTTTGCTGATAAGGAGATAGCTGATGCTGGAGAACTTCTCTGAGTCCCAGCCTGTTGGATTTTCTTAGAAATACACACTGAATTTAAAAGTCTCCCTTTGGGGAATGAGAAGGACTAACTTCATACAATTCATCCCTCCTGACGCTACCTGCCTAAAACAACTGGAAGGTGGTGGATTGAGCTTTGAGATTGTACGACTGCCCTGCTAAACTAACTCTCCTTTCAGTAAGGCAAAAAGCAAACCACCTACCAGCAGACAGATACTGCATTAAGGCTACAGATTTAAACAGACAGCAGACAGACCTTTAGGATTCAAGAGTATCAGTAGATCTCCCATCATCATTTTCAGTAAGCAAGTTGTTAAAATGTGTTTGTCTAGCTCGAATTGATAATATTGCACGTCCTTGATATGGCATTATCAACATGGGTTGGGTTTTTTGTTGTTCTTATTGCACTGATATGGCTTCAAGTAATTTTATTACCTCCATTTAACCCTTGGTGGGCATGAGTTTAAATATATGTGCAGTGGAGGCTCATCTGCTGCAATCTGTGTAGTTGGGGGGGGG